>JAKOGI010003350.1:0-40000 GCA_029747015.1 Carnegiea gigantea | reverse complement strand
TGCCACCACCGAATCGAAGCCCACAAATGCCCAAGTGATGAAAGCCACCTCGTCCACCACCTTTGCTCCGCCATATGAAAAATACAACACCACTAAGTTGTAGATCGGCCGAAGTCGAGTCCAGCGGTGCCACCCACGAACGCGCTACTTAGGCGATGGCACGTGGGTTTACGTGCCTCCATTTATAAGGTGTTTTTGGATTTTCCAACAGGAGTTGCACAGATTGGTGATTTGGGAAGACGAAGGAGGAATAAGGCAGTCCAAAGACAACTTCGTCAGCAGCACGTGTGGGCTACGTGCCACCACTTCGCAGCAATTTTGATGGGTATGGCCTGTCTCTATCCATTTTCAACCTTTCTACCTTTTGTGTTTTCTTTTGTTTAAATGTTATTATATATCGGGGTTTTTTTTCGTGGATCTGGTGATGGCCACCAAGGTCTCACCAAATTTGTTCGTCTCTTTGTTAGTATGTACTAAGATGTTCAAATCCAGGTCATTTACTGTTTGCATTTGATTTTGATTTTGATATGGGCTTGTTGTGTTTTTTTTTTTTTTTTTTGGTGTTTGTATGAGTGCTATACCAAACCACTACCAAACTCTTGTTACGTCCAGCTTTAAGGTTGTTCTTGTCAGTGATAGAGGCACAAGTATGCTTCTGGATTGTGATGGTTTGTTTTTGTTTCACCAATGGTGTTAATCTCTCTTTTTGATATGTATGGTGTCAAAAGGATCTTCCATGTTTGGATGAAGAGTTGTTCTGGTGGCAATCTGTCTTTTTACATTCCTAATTAGATAATCATCTTCAATTTTGTTTGAAAAGTTTCTGATTACACAAAAAGTTTTGTATTAGAGAGAAAATTGAATGAGCAAACCTTATTCAAATTCCAAGGTTTGCTACATATGTGATCGACTTGGGCATCTAATTGATTGGGTTTGGATTGGATTAATTTCAATAGAACAGAAAAAAGATGTTAGATTTTTTTACGTCACTAAGCATCAATGCAGTTTATGTTAACCTAATATGAAGTACTTGTCTCTCGGGGGGTTTGGATTGGATTTTTGTTTCAAGTCCTCTATCTCTCTGTAAAATTTGCTAATCTGGAGGGTTTTTGGATATCAATTGTGAAAGAAATTCAGCAGTGAATTTGGATATTCTGGGGGTTTTTTTGAGGGGGAGGGGGAAGGCTGACTATAATTTGAAGATTAAAATAAGAAAATTCTTTCGTTTTTGGCCTTGTATTAACTACATTACATTTTTTTATGTCTTTATGAGGTTTAACAGGGAAGAAATCAGAGAACATTCAAATGAGGGATTAGAATTTTCTGTTGCTAATGTTGACCTAATAAGAAGGCCTTGACTGTCAGGGGCTTTAGATTGGATTTTTGTTTCAAGTCCTCTATCTCTATATTTGTCTCTCTGTATTCCTCTCTATGTATTCCTAGTTTGTTAAAGTAAAAAGTATATCCTTATGATGAAGTCTTCATATATCTACTTGAATCACATATAAATTGCTACCTGAGTTTCAACAGAACAAAAAAAAAGATATTAGATTTTTTTATGTCATTAAGCATCAATGTAGTTTATGTTAACCTAATAGGAAGGACTTGTTTCTCAGAGGGTTTAGATTAGATTTTTGTTTCAAGTCCTTTATCTCTCTGTGAATTTTGTTAATCTAGAGGTTTTTTGGATATCAATTGTGAAAGAAATTCAGTAGTGAATTTTGATATTCTGGGGTTTTTTTTTGGGGGGGGGGAGGTCAGTTATAATTTGAAGATTAAAATGAAGAAAATTCTTTCGTTTTTGGCCTTGTGTTAAATACATTATATTTTTTTGTCTTTATGAGGTTAAAAAGGGAAGAAATTATAGAACATTCACATAAGGAATTAGAATTTTTCTATCACTAAGCATTAATGCAGTTGATGTTCACCTAATATGAAGGCCTTGACCATCAGGGGCTTTGGATTGGATTTTTGTTTCAAGTCCTCTATCTCTATGCTTGTCTCTCTATATTCCTCTCTGTGTATTCCTAGTTTGTTAAAGTAAAAAGCACATATTTATGATGAAGTTTTCAGATATCTACATGAATTACATATAAATTGCTGCCTAAATTTCAACAGAATAGAAAAAAAAAATTAGGTTTCTTATGTCATTAAGCTTCAATGTAGTATATGTTAACCTAATATGAAGGACTTATCTCTCAAGGGGTTTGGATTGGATTTTTGTTTCAAGTCCTCTATCTCTCTGTGAATTTGCTAATCTAGAGGTTTTTTTGATATCAATTATGAAAGAAATTCAGCTGTGAATTTGTTTATATTTTTATTTTTATTGAATATTGTATGTACATATTATGTATTGCTTGCTAAAATTATAGCATGTAAGTTATTTTTTCCCTTTTCTTCTTAAATAAATTATATAATGGGGATTTACTTGTTCGGTAAATGAGTTGTATAATGTAGTCATACTTGTTCGGTCTCTTTTGATGACTGGCGTTTATGTATTTATATTTGCTTAACGGAGTTACATTTGTTCAATCATTTTTGATGAGTGGCATTTATGTATTTATTTATATATGTAGTCATTTTGATATTTTTGTTTATTTGTTACTCAACCATTTGATAGTTACTAATTTTTTATTTAATAGTTATGATCTATTAGTAATCATATTAAATGTAATGAGTGTTATACTCTTTATTGTCTCTTTTGTTTATGTGATTTTTAATTTTTAATATAATGAGTTTATTTTTCATGTTTGTTTGTCTAAATAAATTATTTATTTGAAACAAATTCTATTTGTGTAATGTCTAAAAATTTTATTCATGAATTTATGCATTTGTTTAGTTATTTATATAGACATTGTTTACCTATTCCTTTTATTTTACTTGTTTATTTAACTAAATGTATTTATTTATTTACTTTTTTGTATATATGAACATTATTTGCGTATTCATTATGTTATTTGTTTATTTCACTAAAATATTTACTTGAAACTAATCAGACTTGTTCAATAGCTTATAGTGTTTTATTTGTAGATTTATGTATTTATTTGTTTATGTTTTTATCTATTTTGTATGAAATTATTTAACCTATTCGTTGTTGTACTCTTTAATTTATTTATTGTGTATGCATTTATCTATTGTTTGTTTATTTGTTTGTTTGTTTGCTTGAATATTAATTGTTTATTATTGGTTACTTCTTCATTATTTGTCTATTATTAATCTATCTACTTTTTTTTATCTAAAATTGATCTAATTATTCTTATTATATATTGTATTAGCTACGAATCTATTTAAGCACCCTTATTATTCATATGAGGAAGTCGCACTCATATTTTATCTATGCAATAATTCTTTTAAACCTAATTGTTCATAATACTGTGGTTTTTACTTTGCAATTTCTTTATTCATTTGCTAAATTATCTATGTAACGAACTTGATTTATGCATATTATTGTAGTGATAATAATAATAATAATAATAATAATAATAATAATAATAATAATAATAATAATAATAATAATAATAATTATTATTATTATTATTATTATTTGCACATAGTATTATTTTTTTGAAGGTTATTATATTAGTATTTATTTAGTGGTTTAAATTTATTTTTCTAATAATTAAATAAATTATTAATTTATCTATTTATCTAATTATGTTTGATTTGCTATTTATTTATCCATTCCTTTGATTATACAAATTATGCTTTACGTTATATTTGTTCATCCATCTGATTCTTAATTTATTTTTTTCTCTACTTGTCTAATTGAACTGTACACGCCCGTCAGCGGCTGCTAGCTTTTCTCTCTTAAGAACAAGAACTCTTGACTGAAGCCTGCTATTCGTCTGTTTATGGCTATATTTAAAATGTTATTTATTTATTTATTTATTTGTCTGTATATCTATCTCAACGTTGTTTGCTCATTTGGATGGTAACTTATTCGATTACGCTTATGTATCCATTTAGTCTTTGTTTATTTATGTGTGTAAATTATTGCTACTTGTTTAGCATTTACCGCTTTATTTAGTCACTCACGTATTTGCTAATGATTTCGAGGAAGCTATTCTTGTTGGAGTGATTATATATTATTTTATATATACTACTAAATTTACAAGGAAACACGCACACAGCCTAAATGGACTTTCAATTTGACAAGGTGGACATTTATTGGTGGGCTTTTGGTGAAATTGCTAAAAATGCTTATTCGGCGTTCTACTGGTGGTGAGGTCATTATCAATGTGAAAAGAGGAATGCTTATTTCACTTGTATATTCTTGTTTTGTATTAGTGTAATTTTTAATTTTATTTTAGGCATTTAATTGTGTCTCATTATTTTTCTGCTAGGTCTAGTTAATTATTTTGTGGTTCGTATTTGCTAATGCTTGTGCAAGATGGATGGACAACAAATATTTTTTTTGAGACCAATTTCCTTTTTAATAAGATTTTTCTTTTTAATTGCCTGGCCAACTTTCTCATATGCCTAATAATCCTTCTTAGATAAGATGATCTTATTGAAACAATTTTTTAAATGGGCACACCTTCTATTTGACATTCTAAGTGAGAACTAGCAATTAGCATTAAGTTTCATCATGCATTTTACTGCCTTTAATTAGTTAATTATCTACTATGTTCTATATCAAATATTTGTTTTCTCTATTCAAATGTCAAATAATAATGTCTTTCATTTGCCCTATGTTCAATTTTAATTCATGCTTATTTGTCTAATTTTGTTCAGTCAGTTGCTCTATATATCAACGTTTTAATGTTTGTTTCAGTGAGTTTTGTGCCACATAACAATCCTTTTTTGTGTCAAAAAGTTGATCTCTTTTGTGATGTGTTGGAACAACTTTTTTTTAGTAATTTCTATTGCTTTTCCTTTACAAGGTTGATGTGCACGAGCTTCTTATTTAAGTACGCTATTCCGTTGGTTAACAAGTGCAGTTCATGGTTTTCACTTTTAGTTTATGCAATTGATAATCTAACCTAGAGTGTTGTGGTAGTCTCCAAGATGCATATTTTCTTGTCGTTGCTTGCTTCCCTAACTTCGTGCGAATGGTACTGGTTTGGTGACGGTGATTCTCTTGTTTTCTTGTGGAGATGGGTTGAGATATTTCAAGGAGTTTATTTAGAGCATCCTGAGTTAACTGCTCCAACTCCCAGCTGCTTTTTGTCTTCATGGTCAATGCTTAAAAATATTAAACTCAATTCTAAATCTTGGCAAAGGGGGTGGATGATATAGGGGTTTGTTTAGGATGATATTCACTTTTGCGGTCATTTTTGGTCTGGCACAAGCATATCTCCTCTCTTGTATGATAACGTTTTGGCTGGGCCCTCGGTGTTTTCTCTTTTTTTTTTGTGGGGTTTTCCTTGTGTTCATTCAATATTACATTAAATTAAGTTTTAATTATTTATTTATGCATGTGCAATACTATTTCTTTAGCTATTTTTTAAAATGTTCGAATCTCAGTTGGATGATGTATTTTTGTGAATAATAGAGTTAGAGATAATTATATGTGATAACTTGTGGTTGTCTTTCATATGTGCTTGCTATTTACTATTTCACTCATTATATCACTTTATTATTTAGATCTATGTAAATTTTAGTTATGCTAGGCTATAATATCTTTTAATCAATTAATTTAGGTTTGATCTCATGCATACATATTTATTTTGAATTTAGTTTACTCATATCTGTATTTACTATTTCACTCGTCATTTCACTTTATTATTTAGATCTATGTCAATTTTAGTCATCATGAGCTAAGCTATGATGTCTTTTGAATAACTAGAAAAATTCTATTTGTACCGACATTTGGTACACTGACCATCTGGCAAAACAGATCTCTATTTACTCTCGTATATAATGAAAAAGAAAATTGCACCTTTATTCAATCTTTCAGACACCTCCCCAGGCGCACATTCCACTTCTTTACTCCACCTCCATGGACTTTCCTTGAATTTCATCTGAAACTTGCCGTCATCCACTACAAGAATTGTTGGTGAACGAACACAACCACTGCCTCAGTTCATGCCAGTTCGCATTTGCTGGAAGAATGATTCATGCTTTTTTCTGTGTTGGGTTAATCCTGGCCTTCTTTTCTCCCCCTGTTCTTTAGGTTTTCGTTTTGGAAAGCCTCCAAAAATTTGGTGTACTTCAAAAGATCGAACCAAATCTAGGTTCGATGCAAGCAAAGTTAGTGGTCTCAAAAGATCGAACAAGATTTGAGTTGTTGCATTGCGGGTCTCTTGGCAAAAGATCAACGGAGGAGAAACAAGCTCATATGGCTACTACATGTCTTTGGAGGAAAAGACGACCACCACAAGGTTGCGTAGCTATCGGCAAACCCAACTTGAGGCCCCCGCGGTGATTAGGGTTCTAAAAAAGCTCTATTGGTTCAATTTATTTATTTCCATTTGTGTGAAAGTCGTACTTTTTGATTTTGTAAGAAAAAGGGAGAAGTGTCCACGTGAAGTCTGTACGCATTTAGTGGCTAATAATTTGGTCCAAATAGAATAGTTGGAATAACTAACTTAGGTTTTATTTCTTATATACATATTTATTTTGAATTTAGTTTAGTCATATTTATATTTGGAACTTTTTCTTGTATCGATGAGGAATCTCCCTCATTTTCTCATTTTGAACTCCCTCAAGGCTATGGTTTTGGTTACTAATAATTAATCTACTTTGTTTAGTTGATTTAGGATCAATTCAGCAAAAGGTTAATTGATTGTTAAGGTATACATGGTGTCATGAAGTTTCTCAATGGAAGAGGGTCTTTCTTGCACCTTTACCCCATTTTGGTTTTCTAGTTTTTATAAACCAAGTATCCATTTTTCGATTGAGGATTGTTGTTGATGTCCAAAATTTTGCCCTCTGTTTCTATGAGTCAATAGTATATGTTGGCAGATGAAGCAAGAGTTTTCATGGGGATATATCTTACTACTCTCTCAGATCTTCGATAAGCACTAGATTGTTTTTTTTTTAATGAGATCTGTGGGCCTCGTCTTTTTCTCCTGGTGGCATGATATGATGATCTCTACTGGTTTAGGGCCAAAGGTCTTGCTATCCTTTTACTGTCCTTTGGGGAATCTTGCCTAACTGATGAGGTTTCTCTTGATTCTAATACCTAAGAACTCGATAAATATCTTGACTCTACTTATTGTCTCAGGTGTCCAGTCATCTAGAGTATTAATTAGGTTGATTAAGTTATTCAGGTTTTGCATTTTTTGGTTTGTAGTGAGCTGAAGCACATGGTCCCTTGTCGTAGACGATAAGGGGGAGGGGTTGATCATATTGAAGTATCTTAACCTAATAATTGCTGCAACTTTTCTTGTTGGTTCGCGTTCATAGTACGTTATCAACAGCGATCACTCATTTGAAGTGCATCATGTTGTTAGCACGGAGCAACACTATGTTGCAATCCTTTTGATGAGAGAGTGATTTAGTTCTAATTGTATCCTACAGTAATAGCCCATTGAAGAGGAAAATTTTGAGATGTTGAGGGAGAAGCAAGGGGGTGGTTATCTTCTTCATCAAGATATGAAGACGTGAAAAAAAATATTATATCAAGGTATGTGAGCCATTTGGTCGTGGGTATCAAAATAGAATTTATCAAGTGGATTATTGCAACTTAAAGAAGGATAATTTGGATAACAGTGGAGTATAGGTAAATGAAAATGGCTCAGCAAGTAACACAATGTGCTATGCTTTTAATGAAGATGGTTACTTAGTAAATGAAGGTGATGTGGAATACTAGTAGAGGTAGAAGTAAGGGGCCTAAAAAATAGTTGGGGATTTGCACACTTTAGCTCCTTTCAAATAGTAGGGAAAATTGTGGATCAAGTATGGTGAATGTGACTAAGCCCTTGCTTCAAATACTAATAAGTTGGACACAAAAATGGGTATTTGGAAGAGCCTACCAACATGGTAGGGTAACTGTGCTTTCTACTAAATGAAAATTGTCGCAAATCATAAGAGGTATACGGCCTCTTTTTAACTCTCATATGGATGCTTTGCACTATTGAGACTAACAGTAAAACAACAATAAGGCCTTCGAAATTAGTTGGAATTACTTCAAACAATGTGCAGTAGTGATGAGGATGGTTCCTCAATCTCCCAAGATCATAGACAAGAAGGAAATAAATCGTGCTAAAGGATGTTTCTTTTTTATTCAATCTCAAATATTTAATAAGATTGTGAGTTTCTACCCAAGGTAAGATTTAGAAGATAGATAAAATATTTCTCATCAAGTTCTTCTCTTAAAGGCTCATAACCACCCAAGAAGAACTCTAAACAAGACTCACACTTTCTGCCAAATTACTCTTCTAAATGCTCTTAACTAGCAAAGAAGAATTCTAAAAGAAAGACTCTACTCACCACTCTTAATTAAAGAGATAAAAAAGTAGAAATTTTAGTAAGAGAAAATGGCCATATGCATTTCCAAACATAATTTAACTCAAGTTGAGTTTACATGGAGGTAATGAAGTCTATAAATATCCAAAATGGGGGGGGGGGATAGATTAGCTGTTAAAATAGGCAAGTGTACCAATAGGAGGATTACAAATTATCTTAGGAAAATAAATTAAATTAATAAGATAATTACAACCAAGATGAGCTATATTTTTAAGGGTTCATCCTTAATCTTCTAGGGAGCTTTTAGAAGGCTTCGCTCCACCAATGGATGCCCCATCACTTGGACAATCTTCCCTGATATATTTAAAATCACCGATTGCTAATTAATCTCAATGTTAACAGCTGTATCCTCCTCAATTAAGACCGATTTTTCGATTACTTCAAAACTGAAATTTTGTGTACACTTCACATATTTTGGCTGTCTCTCTTAATATTTGACTCTAATACCCAATTTTAGCTCATGCCGCTAAAATAGACATATTAGGGAATCAAAAGAACTTGGGATTACTTTATTTGGGATTTGTTAGGTAGGATTTTAGCTTGACCCAAATTCAATTAAATTTTCCGACAAAAATATCACTGTATACGTGAGGGTTTTCATCACTTTAGGAAATCAAAACGCACCTAACTTAGAATTTTATTGCATTGTTATAAAGTAGACTCTCCAAGCTTCCCAAAAAGCATAGATTGCCCCAATTGAACATCGGTTGGGCGACGAGACACTAAGTAGAGACCAGGCGAAGTGCTGGAGTTGTGACCATCTTGGTCAAGGAAGGATGGCTTGGCGCTTGGTATGCATCAAGTAGCTTACAATTACTAATGCTATGTAAATAGTGCGACATGGCTAATATGGCAAGACATTGTCAAACATGATATGTTGTTTTATCTGTCCATATGATCCATTGTCGAATTAGAGGTTGGCAAGTGGATTTCCTCTATTCCTTTGTTCATGCTTTTACTACGTAGAGAGTGACGAAGAAACATCTGGAGTTGTATAACCCTTGGGTGTTAATGGGGAATTTCAATTTCATGGTTGATCGCAATGAAAGGATTAGTTTAGTAACTCTGATGCTTGCATGGGCTCTATTTTTGAATTTGTAGACTCTGCAAATGCTTTAAGCATCTTAGAAATGCTTGCTACAAGAGCTTTCTTTACACGGTGCAATACAAGAAATTGAAGATCTCTTGTGGCCAAGTTAAACAGAATTTTGTATATTTCATTCTCGCTTTCTAGCGATCTTCATCCCATTACTCATCTTGGTGAACGCACTATATTGCTCATTTAAGATTGGAACTAATGGTACGAGAATATCCACACTATAGGGACTCTTTTTAGCTGTTTACCATGTGGGCTAGTCATCCTTTGATTTTGCTCAAATTTTGGAGCAAACATGGAGGATTTACATCCAAATTTGTGTGTAGTACAGGTTGGACGCTAGGCTAAAAAACTTGAAAAAGAGTTGGAACAATTGCATCGGGTGGACTATTAATGTATTCATGCCATTGATAAAATCTATTGTTCGGGCGTCAAAAGAAGATGCAGCCAATCCCAAAGAATATACTCTACTCTCTTTTAAAAAAGTGACCACAGCAAAGTGTGCTCATTTGAACCGAGGAAGCTATAGCTTTTCCAGAGGATTTTCTGAGGAAGCTATACTCTGCTTCCCTACTTCCCATAAGTGGGCCAAGATCAGGGTTGCAAAACTTATCAATGCTAAGGGTGTTATTGATGAATCCTCAATAAAACAAGAAATTTCCCTGGTAATTTTGATCACATGCGGTAGAGGTTGACTCCATTAGTGTTTGGGTGCATCTAGGAACCACTAGCAGTATCTCATGGCCTATACCTGATGTCAAAAGCTTAAGCAGAGTGCTATGCAGCTTGTTTTCTCAAGACGCTTTGGCTGCTATGGCCCCTGAAATGTGTGCGAGGCTAACCCCTCAAAACACTATATATAATTGGGTTGTTTAGAACTGCAAGTACGACGAGGAAGCTGTGAGGAATTGCCCAAATAATTTGGGTTCCCATTTCTTCCTCAAGAGTCACTGTGCAAGCCTTGCTTGCAAATGACAATGACCATATCTAAAATTGGTCTACCAAGTGTACCAGAAGAATGCAATGTATTAGAGTGTTGCTTTTTTATTGTTGATAATGTTTGGAGCACTGCTTTCCTTAATCCAAGAAGAGTAGCTCAAGGATTACTAACTGCTTGTAAGAATTTTTCTGCACTGGTGAGTTAGGATGCAGTTTGTCAAGCTACAAGGAGGGCAGGCTCAACTTTAGGGGAGTATTCAGGTGGCAGAAATCAAATATGAAACTAGCTTCTCTCCTATTTTTAAAATGGGAGGTAATACATACTGTTTGTTGTTAGATGCTAGATTGGCTGGGTGCTAGAAGACATTGGAATTCAAAGCACAAAATGAAATACTATGAAACAAAGCGAGAGGCAAAAACCTTTAGAGTCAAATTGTTAAGATTACTCTATTTGCTACTAGCCATCAAGCTTGGGTTGAGATAATTTGTGTAAATTTCAGAGTAAAAGCTGAACAATTCAATCACATTTTATGGCTCCCTGCCTGGTGTGCCAGGTATCAGTTGTATGTAATCTGAACAGTTTTGAAGCAAAATACAAAGCACACTCGACATTGCTTCCTAGAAAAATGTATAAGCCTTTTAGTTTTTGGCCCCATCATATCTGATACCTTTGTTGCTTCACAAATAGTTTCTAGATTTGAATGGGAAAGTATTGATAACAAAATACTTTTAAAATTGTCACTTTTCTATATTTTTTATCATAAAATATGTAATGAAATTGGAACAAGTATCTTCATTTCACACTTGTTATTTTTCTATTTTTAATAATTCATATATGGAAGATTCTAAATTTGAAGTTCTAAAAATTATAGACAATACATTAAAGTTAGAACAACTTGTTCTTTATTAATTGCCTCACCTACTAGGACACTAAATGACATACTCATAAACTATGAAAATAGCATTATTATTACCTACGGTTCACTAAAGAAGCAGTGATTTTATGATGAACAAAAACCATACAATTTTCACCTATTGAACCATTGGATCAACTTATCGAACTTGTCGATGCTAAGATATGGTTGCAATATTATCATTATCTTCTACTTCCTATATATGATAAGGATTGATGTCACACTTGCCAAATTTCAAATCTTTTAACTGCATGTTTTTTGATGTAATTATGCATGGGCGTAGTTGTGTGGCTCTTATGGATAGCTTGGCATGTGCAATAATATGATCCACTATTTTTCTATACTCTTTAAATTTTTGTTCGATGACATTTCTTAAAGACGAATGTTCACAATTAAATGTTTTTGAGTATCCAATTTGGAACTTGAACGCCGAAAATAAGAATATGGTATCGCTGACATTTAAAAAGTGTGAAATACCCCTTCATGTCATTATAACTGGTATCTACAATATGGTACTTACCTAAATAAAAACAAAACATATTTCCAAACATCATATGACAGCAATAAAACATAAACAGTATTACCTAAAAACCTTAATTCAAGAAAAATTATAAGTGAATTGCATTAAAAATGCATATTCCTTCTGGCAGATGTGGAAATTGTTTTCTTTGATCTCCTTTTTGCATTGAAGGGAGATTGAGAATCACAAGAAAATGAAAAGGGGAACCAAAGAATCTTCTTCCTGGCTTCTCCTACGCAGAACTGGTAAAGGCAGATTCATATTGTTGGACGGGCCTAATGAGATTAGGCCCGACGGCCACTTAAGTCGCCCAGGGCGACAACCCTTGCTACCCCCTAACCTATATAAAGGGGTTTAAGGGGTTAGCCTTGGATGACGCCATGACGCGAATATTAGATCTCCCATATCCTCCTACTTCTCTCTCATGGCTGAATCACCATCAATTGGATTCTCAGGTTTAGGACGTGATAAGGCGACTCTGGTAGCCGCCTGGTTTTCTTTGTTATCGTGGATTATTACCGACAGTACGCTTCCGCATCCAAGTTAGTCCTAATTCTTCCTACAGTGGTATCAGAGTCAAACTGTTTGGATTAGTCCCGATTGAAAGATTATCAAATCTGCTAAAATCGACTCGTTAAAGGCATGCTCCTTTATTCGTTCAATTTGCTTAATTTTTGTGATTATGTAAACTGCTAAAATCAGAAGCATGCTTATGTTATTGTGATGCCCAGAACATATAAGAATCTGCTAATCATGAACATGCTCGTGTCATTATCAATCTGCCCAAATAAATTCATGCTTGACATACTAATAACTCCACAAGCATGCTCCTGTTACTTATTCAGACTGAATCAATCAAGACATGTCTTTATGTTGTATGCGTTCTGAAAGGCAGAATTTTCAGTTGAGTATGACTATACAACAACTGAATTCGCGACTTTGTGCATCTATTTGAATCCAATTTTTCTGGTTAGTCCATGAATGTCCAGAAAGCATGTTCATTGACAATTGTGCAGTTGTTTTAAGCATGTATCTATGATGATCGACTAAATGTTGAACCTTTAGTTGAAGTTTAAATATGAAAGTATCTGTCGTGTGTAGTTCTTGGTACGTGCGACGGCGAAACCCTAACCTTAACCCAAACCCTAACCCTTAGCCTCAGCCTCTAAACCCTAACCCCAGAAAAGCGGCGGCGAAGACCTCAGAGGTCCGCCGCCCAGCCTGTCTCCACCGCGGCGCCTTTGTGGCTGCGGTGACGGTGGACGTTGCAAGGCCTTCGTGGCCCTCGCCGACCACCGCCGAATTAGTCCCGACCGAAACAAAAAAAAAGGAAAAAAAAAGAGGGGAACAAGGCATACCCATCAGAAAACGACGAGGGAAGGGTGGTACGTGTAGACACGCGCTGCCAACGAGGCCACCTTTTGGTCCTCTTCTTCCTTCATTAGCCACCGAACAGGCCGATCCACGCAACCACAGAGAAAGCACCGCGAAAAACGCCGGCCTTGGAGGCGCGTGCACCCACGCGCCGCCGCCTCAGTGGCGCGTTGGACGCGTGGGGGACTTCACCGGACTCGGCTTTAGCCGATCTGCACGGTGACGGTGTTAGCTCTCGTCGGATTGGCTTGGATCGAAGGGAAGAACTATTCTTTTGGGGGTGGACGGCTTCACATCATCTGGGGGTTTGTCTCACAATCGGCGGCAGTGGCTGCTATGAAAGCCGGGACCGTGAAGTCGAGTGAGGAGGAAGAAGAGGGAGCTCAGTGCTCCAGTACTCTGCTCCCATGGCATCGAGAGGAGAAGAGAGTCAGGGAGGAGGACTCGGGAAGTAGACCAAAGAGAGAGAGGGGGCTGGCAGAGAAGAGAGAGAGAGGGCCCAGCCAAGGGCCCTTAAACCCCCCCTTTATTTGGGCCAAAGAAAAAGGGGGCCTGGTTTAGTGGGCCGGTATTTAGCCCAAATTTTGTTTTTTGGACCGTTTTTGGGCCGATTTACTTCTTGCCATATTCCAATGATCTGAGTTAGACGATTTTCGACTTTTTTGGGCCGAATTATCTTTCAGCCATTATTATTTAATTATTATCATTAGTCATAACATGACTTTAATTGAATTATAATGATATTCAAGTTGATAAAGTTTCATGCATTCAATTCATTCGTTGAATTAAGGTTTCGAATTAGTTTTAATCCTGAATGTGTGAATTTGTTACAAAACATTAATATGTTTAATGTCATATATAAATTCGTTTTATATATGTGTCGACTTGAAATTTTCATGCGAGTAACTTGTTATCGATCAATTGGGTTGAAATTATATGAATTCGTTTCATATATATGATTAGTGTGTATGACGTAAATTTGTTTTACTCGAACTCAATAAATATCTACGTGATATAAAGATCCCCTTGATCGCTAAATGAATATGTTTCATAAGTTATATTATATGAATATGTTTTGTATAATATTCTGTCACATGAATGTGTTTCATGATTCAATATTTTTATACAAAATATGATCAATTATGAATCAGTTCATTGTTTGGTCACTCTTGTAGTTATCTCATGTTATTATTTGGGTATGTAAGGTATTTGACCTATTTATGGACTTGTTTCATAAATTTTAAGTTTGCAATATTATATGAATACGTTTTATATAATTTGCAAGTCTTACTATGAATTCGTTTCATCCAAACTTTAATGTTATATGGATCTCTTCTATATATAATTAATTGCGATTAGTATTTGGATATATTTTGTGTTACAAATTATGTTGCGTTCGATTGCATGGATATGTTTCGTGTGAATTACCAATTTGTAGTATTATATAAATGTGTTTTATATATATACGAATTACATGAGTTGTAGTAAATTTGCTAATTGTTTTAGCATTTTTTATCCTTGCCCAAATTAATAAATGTGGATTCGTTTCATATTACCTGTTAATTATGTAATTTAGCGGTATTTTATGAATTGGTTTCATGAAATTCAAATTCGTAACATTATAAATGTGTTTTATAATTTGCGAATAACATTTGAATAAGTTTCATTCTTTATATAATTATATAAATGTGTTTTATATAATGCTATTTGGGCATTTTATGAAATTCTTTTGTAACGTGTTATTATTCAAATATGTTTCGCATTATAGATTCATTTTATTATATAAATCTGTTTTATATAATAATATGAATTTTATATTTGGTATGTCATTGATAGAGTTCTAAACGACATATTAGTAGTTACAAATAATGAGATAACTTCATGTAAATTTGGTTTACATCAAGTTGGATATCTCTGTGATATATCTGAAATGTTAATTTGTTTAACCATAATGTTCTCCATAAATTATGTTTTATGAAAAATTGTGATAAATAAGTTATGAAAACTTTTAATTCATACTTGTACGAGATGATTATGAGCTTAGCGAGATTTTCAATCATACAACATGAATAATGGAGTTTTTTTGATAATTTATTTATTTGAAAATATGCCTAATGTCCACTTTACAGAATATATACCTTTTAGATATGGCAATAAGGTTGGTAATTTATTTACCAGTAAAAGACCTTGATAGCACTGACTATGATACATAATGTCAGAAGATTCAGTTTCTTCTAAATAAACGTGCAATGTTAGGACACTCATTAGGTTCTAAATCTTATAAGATGGCAAAGATGGTACTGTTAATGAACAATATCTAGAAAACTTAAAAACATACCAAAAGTGGTTCGAGAATAGATTGATCAAGATGTTATACTTTGTCGTATTGCATCAATGTCAATCTAGTGGGGGAGTTGAAAGTCATCCCACTGTTGAGTACGCGTGGGATTAGCTTATCATCAGGTTCGTCCGGATCCATTCCCTCAAAAGGTTCTGGACATAAGATTGGTATTGCAAAAGGGAAAAGGGCTAAGGAAATAAAGAGAAGCATATAGCACGTGTGAGTGCTATGGTTGTGGAAATTAGGCATCTTATACTTAGGATTGTCCTAAGTCGATTAAGGTACCTCCTTCCACAGCCCCTCCTGGATAATGTGTGCGCACCCAAACATTTGTTGCTAGCTGTGATCCTTAGTGGATTACAGATACGGGAGGAACCGAGCATATAGTTCGAGAACGAGTTGATTTTTATGAACTTTCACCACTACACGGTAGATTCACAAATCGTCGTTTTAGGTAACGACAATGAAAAAGATGTCCTTGAATTAAGGACAAATCATTCGAGGCTCTTTGAAGGGACTATGTTGTCTCTTCCTGATGCTCTCAATGCACCTGGGGTGCGATGTTTTCTCATGTCTTCTGTTCCTAAAATTAGTTTTCTTTATTTTCCGTCTAGATGTCTTAGACATCATATGGCATGGTGATCTGTTTGGCTATGTCACATTGAAATGTGTTTTCAAATGGACGAAATAGAACATCTTCCATCCTTGTCTCATTTTTGAATCTGTTTTAGATGTACTTTTTTTTGACCATAAGGGTCAAGATAGAGTTAACTAGCTAAAGATGGCCTTTTAAGACCAACTCACTAGGCTTAAGATGCAAAATATGAGTTATGCCTAGCTAGTAAAGCATATCATGGAGGTACATATATTCATGATATAGGTATATATACCTACTATTCTCACCATTATTAAGTACTTGATATGTTCATTTCCTAGCAGTAGTAGGACTCAATTGGGACGAAATATTAAAACTCTTCGAACCAATTGAGATCATGAATATTTTTCTTCGTGAAACAACAACACCTTCAACCACCTCTCGATGAGGGGGAGGATTTGAATTGTCACTAAGTCACCGAGGATGGTACACATTTCTTACTTGGTAAGAATGGTGAAGGTTTGTCTGTCAAGGAGAATGAGATTCATCCTCAATCTTCAAATTGTTGAGGAGAGTTATTCCTGAACATGAAGTTTGTCCTCATGTTCAAGATCCCACCTCCAATGGACAGTGGGAGTAATCTTCTCTTCATAATTAGGGTTCCAAACCTCTTAGAGTAAGGGGGAGGGATTTCTCACCTAGGCAGACAAATAATGAAGGTCCCAGGATCCCAAGGATTAAGCGTGGAAGAATTCCTCGATGATTTTTTTCAAATCGAAAAAGGAATATTCTTATGCACTCCATCGGGAGATTAGGGATCTACCTCTCATTAAGAGGCGGTTGTCTCACTAAATCACAAAAAGTGACCAGATGTCATAAGGGAGAGATGGACTCACTGACAAGGTTTGAGAACTCGTTGAAAATCCAGTTCGATGTAAGTCTTCAAGATAAAACATCGTATGGATAGTTCAATTGATAAGTTCAGGCCTGGATACTCCTAGCACTGGTTTCCCATTCGGACTTTGAGTTTGAAATGGAGTAAAGATTGTTTTTCTCAATGGTGATCTTGAGAAAGAGATTTATATGGACTTACCCATTGATTTTGTATCAAAGGGATAAGAGGACAATGTGTGTCGTCTTAAAAGGTCCATATGTGATATTAAGCAATCTTCCAGTTTTTGGTACTCTAGATTCCATAAAGCCATTTTGGCTTTTCTATGGTCTCAGAATACCATTGTATATATCGAAAGATCAACATGGGGATTACGTTCCTCACGTTGATGATATACTGTTGACTAGGAACAACTTAGAGATGATTAAAACTACTAAAAGGTAGTCATTCTATGTCTTTGAGACAAAGGATACGGGTGAAACTAGGTATGTCCTAGGAGTGGAAATAATCCAAAACCGTCCCAAGAAGCATGCATCAAAGTGTCTTGGAATGATTTTGTGTTTATAATTCCTAACCCATAGATACTCCAGTTGAGAAGGGTTCAACCTTGAGCCTTGCTCAATGCTCTAAAACAGATGATAAAATAGAGATAATGAACAAAAGTCCCTAACCTTAGTATCATAGTAAGCTTATTGTAAGCCATGTTATATACATGACCCGATATTACGTTGCGGTTAGTTTGATAAGTCGTTATCGAAGTAACCCAAAACTTGTTGGTTGGCAAGTCGTCAAGAAAATCAAGCGCTACCTTCGTGGTATTGATAACTCTGTCTTTTGCTATCAAGGAGGAGGTCTCGAGTTGAGAGGATACTCAAATATTGATTAGGCCAGTGACTTGGATGAGTCTAAATCAACCTCAGGACATGCCTTCAACCTGAGTGGGAGAGCCATGTCATGGTGTGCAAAGAAGCAAAGCTGCACAACAATGTTAGCTATGGAAGTAGATTGTGTGTCTTGTACTATAGAGACAAAAAGCATTGCCATTAGGTATATATACACTAACAAGGTGATATGTTCCCTTAACGAAAGTCATTCCTAATGATACGTTCAAAGCTCATTAGTTGAGTCTTGGAATTCATAAGGTTTGGCAGTTAGATGTGTCCTATTACGTGATGGACATGTTTCTTTTGCAAATGGGAAAAATGCTCATAACTAATTGTTGCACGTTAGGCATATTGAAATGTCACGGGCCTCTGATTGACCTAGTCACACAGGCAATCGCCCTGACGCTTGAGTAGGGGGCAAGATGAGACTGAATCACATTGGCACTAGGTGTGCAATATTGATTACTCACACTGGAAGTGTATAAATAAAATGAATATAGTCGCCTTAGTAAGACTAAGATGAGACTTGAGGGAGTCGAGTATGAAATAAGTTTTCATATTGAAGCCTTAAAAGCCGAATTCTGAGTGTCAAGATCAACATTCAGTATGTTGATCTAGTGGCTCAGCTTAGATTTTTGGGTGAAAATCTAGACTGACGATTCGCATGGCATAAAGAGTGACGAACCCAGCTAAGTAGGAGCTATGCCGTGACACACATCTCATACTGTGTGTGCTTATAAGACGACCCACATGTGGGGTGACAATTGAATTCCCTATCACTTGTCACTGTGTGACCCTATGGATGATAACCCTTTGACTTAAAGCTATGATATTAAGTCGAAGCTTAATGATGCTACCGTAATGTGATTCTCAAGAACCACGATGTATACGGTTCAGCGAGAACACGTTAGGAAAGCAGTTAAGCTAAGATGAAATTTCATGAGTGTTTAAGGAAAAATCGATCCACTATCACCATATCAGCCCGGGCGATTATGTTGAGAACATAATCATATGATATATCAGGCATGAGGGAATTGAAATGCCACTGGTGATGCACTGGGATGGTTTTGGGGTATCGTATTTCGTGAAAGTGTTATGTTACTTGGATGGTAACTTAATATAACACTACTTATTATTTTTTGGTCGCACATCCTATTCCTGGTATGAAGCGTGAGGAGTTATGATACATGGAGAATACGTATTTTACAGCCTAAGTGACCGAGTGGGAGCTGTTGGACGGGCCTAATGAGATTAGGCCCGACGGCTACTTAAGTCACCTAGGGCGATAACCCTTGCTACCCCCTAACCTATATAAAGGGGTTTAAGGGGTTAGCCTTGGATGACGCAATGACGCGAATATTAAATCTCCCATATCCTCCTACTTCTCTCTTATGGCTGAATCACCATCAATTGGATTCTCGGGTTTAAGACACGATTATTAAGGCGACTCTGGTAGCCGCCTGGTTTTCTTTATTATCGTGGATTATTACCGACAGTACGCTTTCGCATCCAGGTTAGTCCTAATTCTTCCTACACATATATTCCATACTTCATTTCCCATCTACAAGTGCACACATTGTGGAATATGGTTTTTGACATGCCACTCATTCTCTGCTAACTTACTATTGAACTTATACTCACTCAGGTTTTTCCTGCTTTTTCTAATGTTCCTTCCTATGTCTCTACGCATTCATGTGGCTTCCTTTTTCTTGTTTTTCTTGGGTAATCTTATGCTTGTTTGCCTATTTCAACTTATCTATCCTGAGTTTCTTCCTTTTTTCTTGCTGGGTTTTCTTTTTTTAACTTTGAACAAATAAGCCTATGAGATAACATTGATGATCATTCAAAAAGGGGGTTGTGTTGTCAAGGTTTAGAGGCTGGGATGTAAGCTCTATGCTATAATTTGTCCTTTTGCATTATGGTATCGACATATTAACTCCCTAAATGATTTTAATATGCTAGATATTACACTTACTAAAAGATATTAAATGCTACACTGGTCTGCATTCTGATTTTCTGACTAACAAGGTGATAGGACAGTCAATGCACATGCCTCGATATTTAGGGAAACAAAAGACCTTTCAAAACATCCTCTACAAATTCATGATTGATTGAATCATAAGCTTTCTTGAGATCAACTTTCACACCACACCTTGGACGTCTATGTTTCCCATTATAAATCCTTTGGGCATCCCTTAACGTCGCATAATATTATGCACAAGTCCTCTGCCTAGTATACGGGCATATTGGTTATCCTCTATAAGAAAGGGTGACATCTCTTTGAGTCTTTTCCAAAGAAGTTTTCAAAATGCATATATATAAAGTAGAGTAGCAAGCTATGGGCCTGAAATCCCCAACCTCCCTAGGACATTGAATCTTAGGAATAAGCACTATGTTTGTACGACATACTTGCTTCAGATTCCTCCCTGATTTAAAAAGTCCAAAATTGCTGCAATCACACTGGACAGTGAAGCAAGCCTAGGGTAGCAGCTCTACATTCTCCTTCCAACATGCTTCAAAGAAGCCATTTGTGAATCCATCAGTGAAGGCCCCCTGTTGCTCGGAACATTGAAGGAAACTTCCTTGGACTCTTCCTTAGGAAAAAGCTCACAAAGCTCGACCTACTACTCTAAGGTGAGAGTATTTTCATAAAGACAATACATTTGTTGGGTGAGAGAATCATTTATTGCTAGGAGCTCCAAGTAACTTCTAAAACTAATTGACCATGTAAGCATTAACCATTTCCCTATCGTCAATCTTGGCATCTTGATCTTAAAAGGTCCTAATCATAAAGGGAATCTATGAAGGTCGTATGCCTTCTTTGCTTAAAAACTAAGGGGGAAAAATAGAAGGGCTGGAACACTGATCTTACATTTCATCAAAGTCTAAGATGCATCATGCTTAGCAAAATAGTCAGTTTTAATCTGCTACTCAATCTCTTAAAAAGTAATGTTTAAGGGATCTTTATGCAATAATCTTTGAACTTCCTCTACCTTCTAATTATCCCCTTTTGGGTTGGACATTGTGGAAAGCATTTTATGAAGATGTTTCAAAGGTGCCTGCATTTTGTTCAGCTTTTGCGTAAGTTGATACATAGTATAACCAGAGACCCTTATTCCCATAATATTTTCCACAATTTTTAACTTAATGATTTATTCAATTTGCATCCCTTAACAACTGTAGTCAAGTTTTAAAAACCATCTATATCTATTTAAGTATGTTGAGACGTAACGAACTCTCTTCTCTAGTTCCACGTGTTATTCTCATATAACATTGGGGTATGAAAGTGGGAGCCACATTGATAACATGAAAGGATATGAAAGTGGGTGTTGTCCCACATTCATAAAATTAAAGGGCTTCAGCATCTATATAAGTTTATAAGTAACTCCATTCATTGTTAATTGATTTTGGATTGGAACCTGATTTGAGGTTATATACATTACTTGTTTGTTTAAGGCCTAATTGACAAAAAATTTAACATATAATTTGTCTTTTTCAAAATTTTTTCATCCATATTATTAGAAAAGTCGAGAACATCAATGTGATTCCTATTTTGGCACCTTCAATAGTATTATGTTTGTCTTTTCAATATACATGCATATATATATATATATATATATATATATATATATATATCTATATATATATATATATATATATATATATATATATATATATATATATATATAAGTATGTATATAGCCCCATATATATATATATATATATATAAAAGATTTTCATCTCTTACCAAACTTTTGGCAATGTTTGATAGTACCAAAGTCTTTAATAAACATTATAATAGGAAAATGATTCTCATTTAGAAAGTTATGCACAATCTTAATTCTAAATCTTATGAGATTAACATTTTTAATAACAATGATAATAACTATTGATAAGGAATCATTTACTATGACGGTTATAAAGTATGATATTACATTTTTATGGTTTATATTTTATCAAATATTTATGTATTTATCATAATGAGAGTTATCAATCCTATCCATTAAACAATAATATATTGCAATTTAAAATGAAAATAATTATTTACACAAATTTCACACATTAAGTGGGTCCTTAATGCTGATTTACAATAAAAAATAAAAATAATAGCCATAAGTTGTACATGTAATTACTACAATAGTAACAAATGTAATATTTGATTCACTACTATGAGCTTTGGGGATGTTGGTTGCTAATAATTTAACCTTACTGAAAATTCCTATAGCGCTTTGAACTTTGGGCATGTCTATTCCAAATATTTATATTCAAAAACCACTAGCTTATAGTGATTTGAAATTGGGCAAAAAAAACCAATTTTTTTATAAAAAATATAGATTATTGATCATAAATATACCCAATGTTTAAAGCGCTACAATGTTTTTATAAGTTTTGATTATTAGTAAGCCTCCCTAAATTTAAATTATTTAAATGCAAAATTTCTAAGGAAAAAACTAAAAATTTTTTCTGATGATGGGTAAAAAGTACTAGTTATAATTTTTACAGGACAATTAAATTAAATGTAATTAATCCAATTGATAAATACTATGAGTTTTTAACCATAGGCATGACTGGGTTTACATAAATGACTGCTTAAGGGTTAAGTTTGAATTTTGCCTGCGTCAAATATTGTGGCATCTATTGCGTCAACTTGGTTTGATTGGTCTTCTTTGTGAAGATATGTTTTAATCCCACCCCCCAGTTTTTTTTCCTTTTTTTTGGTCGGGTGCATGTATTCCTATTACAAGATTGGAGGATGTCGTCTATGAAAGTGACGCCATAACATAAGTAAGAATTGAAAATATTTCTTATATGGACTATTGGTTTGTTTGCTTTGCTTAGAATACAATATTATGCATGGCTTCATGCTTCGACGAAATCCTCTAAACTCTCCTGTTGATGGTTCCTAATGTGAAATTTGATGTTCAGTATTTACTGCTTAGTCTAAATGGGCGAGATGTATTGCTAACAAAAAAACTACTACTTGTAGTAGTCTACTAGTGTCCAAGTAGCAAGGTCGCATGATTATGATTTATACCAAATGTTAGTTATCTTGTCTCGTAAGATTCTTTTATTCATTTTGCGATGAGAGTTTGACTTTAAATTGTTTATAAAATTTTAATCTTTTTCTTATAGAAGAAAGTAAAGTCATTTGTCATATTTAATTTCTAATGGCATTTGAGGACTCACCTTGATGCGGAATCTTTAGCCTGATCTCGTCTGCTAGTTGCTACCACAAATTAGGTGGCTACTATGGTCAACAAGGATTCCACATCCTGGTGTGAGGGAGAGGACAGATGGTGGATTTGATCCAAGCAATGTTTATTTTGTGTTGTGTATATTATACCTTAATCTACACCCCATTTTATAGTAGCACAAAGCTTAATTAGAATCATGGAATTGAATTGGCTAATTAGTACTAAATTAATTACCTAGCAACCGCCAAATCAATGGGGAGATTATAGTGCAATTATTATGAGATTGTGGTGATCGTTACTTTTTGGTCAACAACATTCACTCGGTCATATAAACCATAAATTTCATATCTCTCTACCAATCAATTTCCTCATGCTTCATACTGGGAATGGAGCGTACGTCGAAGAAACAAACCAATAGCATTATATCAAGTCATCATCTAACTGATATAACACTTTCACAAAGTATCAATACCCCGAATCATTTAAACTTCACGAACGGCATACACTGTCGCTTTATGCCTATCGATATTTAAATTGACTATATACTGAATATAATTACCTGGGCTTGATATACTGATGGAGAAATAATTCTTCTTTATAGAATTAAAAACAATCCATCTTGGCATACCTGCTTTCTAATGTGTTCTGCTACATTGTATACATCTTAGCCTTTGAAAAACACATTAAGGTAGCAACATCATGCTTTAATTCATATTATAACTCTAAGTCAAAGAGTATTACCAATGAGGTCAAATAGTGATAAGAAAAGGGAACTCCCTTGTCACTCATCAAATAATTCGACATTTAGCGCGCACAGTATGAAAATGTGTCACGACATAGCTCCACTAAGCTCGGCATGTCACTCTTCTACACCATACGAATCGTAAGTCTAACTTTTATCTAAAAGACCAACTTGAGTCACTAAATCAACATACCTAATGTTAACCTTCCCACTCAAGATTCAGTTATAAGGTTTTGATATGAAATCATTGTATTTCATATTCACCTTTTGGAAGTCTCACCTTAGACTTACTACGGTGACTACCAGATTTTATAAATTATCATTCATACAACACAAGCATAATGATAATTTAATATTACATACACCTAGTGTTAATATTAAAAAGTCTCATCCTGCCCAGTTCTCAAATAACACGGCGATTGTCTATGTGACTTGGCTAATCAGAAGCCTGATGACATTTTAATGTGTCTTATAGTGTAATTCCATATTTATAAACATTTGAAAAGAAACACCAATCTTTAATCAATAAATACTTAATACAATAAAAACATGTCCATCATATACACTTACGTACACCCTAAAACTAAACCCTATGCATACCCAAACTCATCACATGAGCTTTAAAAGCGTCTCTAAGTATAGGGTTAGTTGGGGGATCTGTAATAATCTTACTAGTAGATATATACTTAATGGAAACTTCTTTTTCTTTTATGGCATTTTGAACAAAATGATAAGGCCTCTTTATATGCTTAGTTTTCATGTGAAACTTCGAATCTTTAGCAAACAGAATAGCAGCAGTATTGTCACATATCATTTCAATAAGATTATCAACTCTCGGAGTGAGATTGAGATATGAAGAAAACTCCTCAACCTTATAGCCCCTTGAGTGGCAAGTCACTAAGCAATATACTCTACTTTTATAGTCGAAAGTACTTTGTAGTTTTGCTTCTTACTGCCCCAAGATATGGCTCCCTGCCTCAGGTGAATATATATGCTGAGGTAGACCTAGACTCATTAAGATCTCCACCCCAATTAGCATCTGAGTATCCTCTTAACCTAAGGTCCTCGCTTAGTAGCAAAGGACCAAGTCACTTATACTGCGTAAGCAATGAAAGATTCTCTTGATGGCTTGCCAATGAGCATGTCCTGGATTACTTTGGTAACAACTTAACAAGCCAACCGCAAAGTAAATGTCTGACTATGTTCACAACATGGTATAGATTAAGCTTCCAACTGCACTTACATAGGGGACATTGCTCATTCTCTCCTTTTCTTTGTTTGTTTTAGGGCATTGGCCAAGACTGAAGGTCACACCCTTTTCAACAAGAGTGGGCATAGGCTTAGAATAATGCATCCAAAAATGTTCCAAGATTTTATTAATATATGCTTCTTGAATTAAACCAAGAAGCTTCTTAGAACGGTTTCAAGTTATGTCAACGCCTAGGACATACTTATCCTTATGCATGTCGATCATCTTAAAGACAGAGGATAATCACTGTTTAGTGGTGTGAATCATCTCTATGTTGTTTCCAGCCAACAATATGTTGTTAATATATAAAGTAAGGAATATAATCCCCTCTACAGTTTTTTTGACATACACACAGTGGTCTTCAAAAACCATGTTTAAACCAAAATAAATAATTACTTGATGGAATCTAAAACACCACGCTTTAGAAGACTACTTAAGACCTTAAATAGACCTTTTAAGACGATAAACTCTTTCCTCTTAACCTTTTGATACAAAACTAATAGGTTGATCCATGCATATCTCTTCTTCAAGATTTCCATTAAGAAAAGTAGTCTTTACATCCATTTGAAACAATCTTAAATCCAAATGGGCAACCAGGGGCAGAAGTAGGCAAATAGAGGTAATTCTCACTACATGAGAAAAAAGTCTCTCCGTAGTTTACCCGCTCAATTTAGGTAAATCCCTTTGCCACTAAACGGGCCTTAAACTTGTCAATCGATCCATCAACTCGAAATTTTATCTTGAAAACCCCTTGTTTCTAATCGATTTACGTCAATGAAGAAGATCAACCAATTCCCAAACCTTATTTCTTATCATAGAGTCCATTTCATCCTTCATGACATCCATCCAGTCTTTGTGATTTGGTGAATCAATAGCCTCTTGAAAAGAGTTATGATCTTCTATTTCTAAAGGAGTGTACAAGAATATTTTGTCTTCGATTTGAAAATATCGTCGATGAATTCTTCCATGCTCGCTTCTCTGGAGTCTAGGACCTTCATTTGTTTGACTCACTGAGAAATTCGCCCTCCTCTCTCTAGGAGGTGTAGAATCCTCAATGGGTGGAGAATCACTCCCACTATCCCTAGGAGAGGTGGGACCCCGAATAAGTGGACAAACATTATTTTCAGGTTGATTCTCTTAGGCACCAAAATGTGATCATCTCTTTCAGACATTGGAAGAGTACTATCCTCGGTGACACAGTAAGTATTTAAATTCTCCCTCTTACCGAGAGATAGTAAATCATTTTGTTGTAATTCATACAACTTTATGTTCTTTTTTATGTCGCCAACGCTTGGGAACTCATCCTCAAGGAACCCAACATTGCAGGAACCTATTTCTATAATACAACCATTAGGGTGCTTTCCAAACATAACATATCCCTTAGAATGTTCAAGATACCTTATAACTACCATTTTGGTGGCCCTTGGATCAAGTTTTCCATGTTTGTGGGTTAGGTTGTGTATATAACCAGTCGAGCCCTATAAGCATAAATGTTCTAAAGAGGGCTTTCTACCATGCCATAACTCATATGCAGTGGCGGATATGCTCTTACTAGGCACATGGTTAAGAATATAAGCTGTCACGAGTAACAAATCCCCCCAAAAACTAATTAAGAGATTAGCATGTGCCATCATAACCTAACCATGTCAAGCAATGTTCGATTCCCTCACTTTACAACACCATTTTGTTGTGTAGTGATAGGAATTGTAAGTTATCTTCACATGCCCTTTTCCTCACAAAACTCTTTGAACATTTGTGAGAGGTATTTATGACCACGATCAATTCGTAGAGGCTTAACTCTCGATTTTGACAAGATCTCTACGTCGGCTACAAATCATTTGAACATATCAAATGCCCTACAGTGATGTGATAATAGGTGCACATGCCTATGTCTTGAATCAACATCTATGAAAGTGAGGAAATTGAAAGCCTCATGACATGCTTTAACATTCATCGGTGCATAGATATCAGAGTGAATGAGCTCTAAAGTACTTGATGCCCTTGGAGCCTTAGCAAAAGGCTTCGCAGTTGCCTTACAAGCTAGACATGACTCACATCTATGTAACTTAACCTTAGCGACTTGGTATAAAAGACCTTCATTAGCTCATCTACTCATTCTTTCTTGACCAATATGGCCAAGTCTAGTATGCCATTTAATTAATTCTAAATTAAAATCACAATGTACAACAAAGACAGAAGAAGAATTATTATAACAATCATCTAAATCAAGCAATAAGAAATCATGTTTTAAAGTAGTGCGGCCAAACACATTGTTGGTGTAAAAAATGTCCAAACCATCAAAACTACAATTAAAAGAAAATCCAGACTTCATTAAATAAACTAAAGACAAAAGTCAAACTCGCACCCCTGGTGCATAGAGAGCATTGAAGAGAAGCAACGTATTTCCTCCTTGTAGTCTGAGCTTGTATGTCCCAACTCCTACAACTTCTTCCTCATTGTCGCTACCTAGCATGACAATCTGTGAGCCCACGAGGTAGCGGTGACAGGCCATGAGACCAGCTCAATCCCGAACTATATGTTTTGCTTGCTCCTGTATCTACAATCCAATTAGGAAAAAAATTAGCAACTAATGCATGGGAACAAATATACAATTCAGGATAATAAGTGGAGAAAAATACCTTGGGAGGCTCTGTGGACAATTGCGAGCATAATGACCTTTCTTTCCATAATTATAGCACTTCACACGCACTATATTTTTCTCTTCATTGCCTTTAGCCTTTTGCTTCTTGGCAACACCACTATTTGTCCTACCTTTTTGAGGGGGGTGAGAACCTTACTTGAATTACCTACCTCAACTGTTCTTACTACCTTCAAGCCTATTTCCCTTGGCAACAAGAACCACATTAGGAGAACTGAACATTTTAAGATGTTCTTCCTTCATTCAGAGGTGACTTTGGATTTTTAGGAAGGTCTTTAAGTGATCGGAGTTAGACAAAACTATCTTCACATTACCCCATTGTTTAGGTTCATCATGGATAGCGCAAGTCACATTCAAGACTTGTCCCCCCTTAGAGATTTCCTCACCCGCGGCTCTAAGATCATGAATCCTGGCACTCATGATTTGTAGATGCTAAACCATGGTACGAATGGATCCCATTTTGTATTACATCCATTTTAAGAGCAAGGTACAAAGCCTTGTCTCATTTGTCTACCCAAAATGGATCTTGAGTTTGCCCCATAGGTCCTTAGCAGTGAGACATGCCTCAAATTCTCCAATTAGATCATCGCGCATGCAATAGAACATCGTAAAACATGCACTGTGATTCTTATTGGACTAGTCTTGGTATGCCAGAGGGTTTTCTTGATACTACATAGTAGTAATATCAATAGGTTTACCATCTTTATTGATACGGAGCAACTCCCAAGCATGGGCCTACTCTTACTAGTGAGGGTCATCAACCAAGTCAGCCCAATATTGACCCTAGGTTAAGAAATAGGTCTTCCTAGGTTAATATTGACTTGGGACCATTAAGAAGGACCAAGTAGGGCTAGAAAAGGTGGTTGGGCTCATTGTAGCCCTAAATAAGGAGTTAGCCACTTAATCCTTCCAAAACCACCTCATTAGCTCATTTTTAGTTTTTGAGTAAAATACTTTACTTTATTTATAGCTCAGTTTTTACTAGCAAATAAGCTCCAATTTTCACAAATTGTACAAGGTGGAAAGTCCTGGATGTCTATTTTCCAATGAGTCTTAAATCGCCCCCAATTCTAAGAATTGAGAAAGTTATAGGCTAAATATGGAGTAAGGGTTGATCCAAGATTGGATAGTGCATGGTTCTGATTATGGGCTTAATTGAGGAGGTTAAGGTTGTAATTTTGGGGATTAATTAGCATGGAATGATTCTTCACACACAAGGGAAGAGTTGACAAGTGGTAGCACCTCATTTAGAGGATTAGAGCCTACTTATTGCTCTCTAGAAGATGGATGATGAATCCTAGAAAATACAGCTCATAGTAATTGTAATTATCTTGAGCATCTTAATTTATTTCCTAGGATATTTTGTAAGCCTCTTAATGGACCACTTTTCCCTAATATACAGGTATTTTCCCCTCCCATTAGGAATTTATAGACCCAATTACCTCCATGAAAAATCAGATTGAATGAATGATATGAAAGGTTGAAGCTTGGTTTTCTTCCAAATCTCAAACTCTTTATCTCTCTTAGGAGGATGGTGATTTGAATCTTCCCTTTAATCTAATCCTTAGTACTAAGGCTTTAGGAGGTTAGAGGGGGGGATGAATTATCTTCTTGCTGCTTTATTTCAAGTGTAGAATGTTTGCCATTAGAAGCCTTCTCTAGTTATTTGGGAACACACACTCTCTCTTTTGGTTCATCTTTGGGTGATTAATCTTCAACCTCTATTAGGCTCACCTATAAGCATTTCATGCCTTTATTTGGTCAAATGGAAGCCTACATGAATCATTTGGTATTAGAGTACAATGATCCCATCTCTTGATAAGCATCTATTCTAATATTCCTTGTGTTAGAATTGCTTAAAGTTTTTCCCTATTTATTACTATTTAGTCATTGGTTCTTCCTCTTTAAATCTCTTATCATCCCTAAAACTCAACAAAAAGGTCAAAAACACAAAACTAGAAATTTAGCACTGCCATCTCCTGCCACTCTACACGCCCAGAGATTTGGCACAGCCACTTGTTTGGTATGACCATGCCCCTTTCCTGCACTCTTAAATCCTATTTCAGAGATCTGGCATGAGCTCCCATGCCGTAGGGCACAACTGTGCCCCCTCTTTTTTCACTATTTTCTTACCCGTGTTCCTTGAAGACGCTCGTGCCTCCTCTGTTTTCCCCTCCCTTTTCCTCTCTATCAACTGTAACTAGTAAGGGCAATCCTTCTTACTCCTTGAACATTCCTCTCGAGCAAGCCCATGACATTGGTAGGGCCCTTGTAGATCTTTAAGAGAAATGAGAAAACTCAACTGAGAGGTTGCACAAGTAAGGGAATCCGCTCCACGAAATCCTTATTGACGAGTATACAATTCTTGTCCTATTGACATTGAATACTCTTCCTCCCATGAAGACTCTAATGATGAGGAAGGAACACCAAGAAGACTAAGGCATCAAAGGCTAATCTTTAGGATCTCAAAATTAAGGCTCTGGAATTTGATGACAATTTTAACCTGGAGAACTATCTCGATTAGGTTTAAGCTATTGAAAGGATCGTTGACTTCAAAAATTACAATGATGAGAAGGCCTTTAGGTTAGCCATTCTTAAGATAAAGGGGTATGGTTCATTATAGTATGAATATTTAAAGAAAAGTAGGGCTAGAGAAGTAAAATCCAAAATCAAGACTTGGTCTAAGCTCTAGAAGCATATAGATAAGAGATTTCTACCTCCTTTTTACAAACAAGAACTCTACCTCAAGCTCACTTCTCTCAATCAAGAGAATCTCAAGGTAGAAGGGTACATTAGGAGTTTAAACAACTCCAAATCAGGGTTGGCTTGGATGAAGAACCTGAACTCAAGATCGCTAGCTTCATTAAGGGGTTATCTCCTAGCATTGCTAGCAAGGTGGAATTACAACCTTACTTATCCTTTGATGATGTGTGTCACCTGATTATTATGGTTGAGAAACAACTTAAGGGTAGAAAACCCTTTCAAACCCCTTCCTCTATTCATTCTTTGAGTACCCCAAGGATTACTTCACCCCTGACATAGCTATCACTGCCCCTACACCCATCAAAACTCTTGACAAGGGTAAAGGGATTGCTAGTAAACCACCAAGGAGATTGGAGAGCAAAAATGTTTCAAATGTCATCGTTATAGACACTTCAAAGCGGATTGTCCAAACCAAAGGACCCTCACCATTAGAGAAGTAGAAGAAATTCAAGCTAATGAAGAAGGTACTAGTGAAGAGGAAGTAAAGGATGAGGATCAAACTTTGATTACCCTGGATGTAGAAGAACTCTTAGTGATTCAGAGAGCAATCTATGTCCAAGAGGCTCCTTATGAGAAAAGCCTATTTATGAGTGAAACACAGGTAGAGAGAGCCATTAGTAAGAGCAAGCATTTATTTGCCTTACTTATGGTAGAGTCAAACATAAGCGAGGGAGTGAAACCCATGTATCCTTTAGCTCAATCACTCTTGAAAGAGCTTGAGGATGTATTCCCTAATGATCTACCCCAGAGCTCCCTCCTTTGAGAGGAATTGAGTATCAAATTGATCTCTTACCTGGCGCTCATTTGCCAAACAAGCCAGCCTATAAGTACAATCCTAATGAGTCAAAAGAGCTTCAATGACAAGTCTAAGAGTTGCTTGATTGTGGGTACCTTAGAAAAAGCTTGAGTCCATGTTCAGTTCCCGCCCTTTTGGTACCTAAGAAGGATGGCATTTGGTGTATGTGTGTTGATTTTAGGGCCACAAACAACGTCACCATCAAGTATCGATTCCCTATTCCTCGATTAGATGATCTTGATGAGTTATATGGGTCCAAGATCTTTTTCAAAATTGACCTCCGGAGTGGCTATCACCAAATTAGAATCAAAGAAGCAGATGAATGGAAAACTACCTTTAAGATCAAATATGGGTTATATGAGTGACTTGTGATGCCATTTAGTCTATCTAATTCTCCGAACACTTTCATGAGGGTCATGAATAAGGCTTTGAGACCATTCATTGGGAAATTTGTTGTGGTGTATTTTGATGATATTTTGGTGTATAGTCTTGATGAAATGTCTCACGTGGAGCATCTTTATCAAGTATTTTAAGTATTACGACAACAAAAGTTATATGTCAAACTTGAGAAGTGTGAGCTATTCATTCCTCAAGTTGTCTTTCTTGGCAATGTTGTATCCATTGAGGGAATTCAAGTTGATGAATCTAAAGTTGAGGCTATCAAGAGTTGGCCTACACCCACCTGCACCACAGAAGTACAAAGCTTCCATGGGTTAGCCTTTTTCTATCATCGGTTCATCAAAGACTTTAGCTTCATTATGTCTCCCTTGACCGATAGCATGAAAAAAGGAAGCCTTGAGTGGACAAAGGCCACCCAAAGAGCCTTTAAAATAATTAAGGATAGGCTTTGTTCGGCTTCTACCTTAGTTCTTCCTAACTTTAATCTTCTATTTGAAATTGAATGTGATGCTAGTGGCATTGGGATTGGTGCGGTTCTCACTCAAGCTAATCACCCTCTAGTTTTCTTTAGTGAAAAGTTGAATGGTTCAAGGCTCAACCACTCTACCTATGACAAGGAATTCTATGTCATTATTAGGGCTTTGGAACATTGGAGTCATTACCCCAAATCTAAGCCATTGGTGCTCCATTTAGATCACAAGGCATTGTCCTATATCAATAGTCAACACAAGTTGAACTCAATACATGCCAAATGGGTTAAGTTCCTTCAATCTTTCACCTTCTCTTGTAAGTATAAGAGTGGGAAAAAGAATGTTGCGGTCGATGCCTTATTAATGAGATATACTTTCCTTTCGGTCCTTGAAGCTAAGGTTCTTGGATTTCATTCCATCAAGGCTTTATACCATGAGGATGAAGACTTCAACGAAGTGGTGGAGAATCCTTCTAACTTTGGCTCTTTTACTCTATAAGATGGTTTCCTCTTCAAAGGAAACAAGCATTACATCCCTAAAAGTCCTCTAAAGGACTTGATTATTAAGGAGGCTCATGGAGGAGCCTTAGCTGGTCATTTTGGCATTAACATGACCCTTGACATACTCAAGAATCATCTTTATTAGACCAAGATAGGTGGAGATGTTCATAAGATGATCTCATGATGCAACATTTGTCATATGGCAAAGAGTCATTTCCATCAAGGTCTCTATACTCCTCTTCTAGTTTGCTTAAGGCCTTAGGATGACATTAGCATCAACTTCCCTGTGGCCCTCCTAAGAACCCCTCAAGGAAAAGATGAATTACTGATACCTAGGTCCTTAAGTTTGATGGTAAATATTTTTAGGCCCCTGCCTTTTCAAAACTAATTCTGAGATACCCTATGTTTTCAGAAAACTAATTTTTAGGTCCTTTTTCTTATTATTTTAGTTCTTAAACTTTTAGAAATTGCAGAATAGTCCTTGGAATAGGAAAACTATGCAAATAAACTATTTTTAGTAGTTTTTTCAGGAAATATGCTTGTTTTAACCGATTAAACTTCTTATAATGACTTTACTAGTACTAATTTACAATCTATTACTTATATCTTATATATTATATTTTCTATGGTTATAGGCCCACTATGCTTAACAAAAATAATTAAAACTTAATTAGAGAGTTTTGACATTTACCTGAACTTAGTCGGCGCTGGCCCTGGCATACCTCTAGCTTCCAATTTACAGAGATTGCTAATCTCAACTACACCTTTCTTAGATCAGGCATAGCACAAATCTGTTTCGTTTCCTACCTCAGACCGTAGTCACTAATCAAGTTTTTAATCTTTTTTAAGGATCGTGGAACTTTTAATCAAGAAATTATAATATTTAAGACATAAGGTTCAATTGAATAACATTCCCTACTGGGAGACTTCTTTCATTGAAAGCTTGAAAGTGAAAATATTACAATGAAAATCTTTGAAGGAGGACTTAAGCTAGGATCATTAGAGATGCTTGCTCATAGAGAAATGGAGAATCTCGACTTCTCTTTTGCTCAAGAATGCTCAAATAACCGTGTTCCTTTTTAGCATTGGACCTCTCTATTTATAGAGGGGATGAGAGTACCTAGGATGCCCTAATGGCTACAGTACACACTAATTTTTCACATGGTTATAGTACACACTGGTGGCTACAGTACACTATTTTATTTTCAAACCAGACATTTGTCAAGGTAGTACAATAATGGGGCAGCAACTTTTCAGAAGTTTTGATGAAAAGACTAATCATCATTGTTGAATTCTGCATGCCTTCATCTCTAATTATATCTTCCATACAATCATTATCTGGATAATCATCAAAATCTTTATTGAGTTGCTTAACATGTTCTGGATCCCATTTCTCAAATAATTCAAGAGGATATTTCTTCTCTTTTGTTGATAAAAATTTTTCAACTCTAGCATCAAAAAGATAATCAAAGATATCTTCTGAGACTGCTCCCTCCATCTTCATGTATTCTTTAAACTCATTGTTATAGGCAAAAGTAGTATTTTCACAATGCATTAATGTTTTTCCTTGTTAGATTAATGCCCAACATTGATGATGAATATTGAAAAATCCAATCGCTCCTGCTAAAGCAGGATCAGTAACTAAATGCACCGGTAGTTCAGAAACCCATTCTCATTGTTGATCATTGAGATTGTCGTAATCAACGATTTGAATAAGATATTAGGTTGGCTTAGCTTTTCCATTTTCACATTCGATTAATGCGCTATACACTTCCAAATTTAGGCATCTGTGAACTGGGGCTTTTGTTGGACCATTAGGAGATATAAGGATCCAATGGATCCTTTTGAACATGCATTGTTGAAATTTTGTTAGTTTTGAAAAAAATAGGAACTTTGGATCTGGGATTTCAATGAAGTAAAGTATCATCCCGTGTTCCTAGGCTTTAAAGACAGGGTCATTTGGAGATAATGAGTTTACAGAGAAACTAGCACCACCAACTCCAGATTTATCGAAAAAATAGATCGTTGTACCCTAAGACTCCCAAATATCATAGGAATAATGATGATAGAAGTGGAGGCAGACTGCATACGACTCATTGAACCATTCTTCTCAAACATGAGAACTTATTTTTTCTTGAATATCATAAGGATACTGTAGGTGATTAACTTGTAACTCTAAAAGGGAAAATCTTTGGGCTATTAGGTGGGTAGTAGATAGTAGACCAAAATATGATTTGCTTTTTGTATGGAATTTTAGATTATCGATAAGGACTCTACTAGAAGGCGTAACCCATTCTAATAGGAATAGCATTTTATTAAGGATTTCCTTCTTTTCTGGCAGGAGGTCAGCTTTGATGATCTCCATTGACAAGTTCTCAAGTTAGACTGTCTGCTAGAGAGTTCTTCGATCCCTGTATATGTTCAATAGAGGAGAAAAACTAGTTAAACCATAACTACCAACGCAGGAGTCGCCCTTGCGCTTGCATATTTGATAAATTCTTTTTCATAAAATCAAGTACTCCTTCGCAATCTGTTCGAACAAGAAAAGGTTTTGGGGCTAAAAAGATTAAGAACTTTTCAATTCCCCTTATGATTGCAAAGATTTCTTTTTTCATTGTGGGATAGTTGTATTATGCTTTATTAAAGCTTCCATTGCAATATTTGCAAAGTTTTTCTTCTTCTTTGATTTTGAGTACTGTACTCTAATGTTCATTGCTGGCATCTGTCTCAAGAATTAAATCATCTCCTTCATTAGGTAAATTAAGAACAAGAAGATTTTCGTACATCTTTTTGAAGTTCTGAACAATCTTTGTATCATTAGTAGTCCATGTCCAACTCACTTCTTTCTTAAGTTTCTGCTGCAATGGCTTTCTTATTTTCGCTAAATCTTTAATGAAATCTGAAGCATAGGTAAGGCATCCAAGAAACGTTTCTAGTTGCTTCCTATCTTCAATTTTTTCAGGAAAATTCTCTATTTTTTCTAGAATATGCTTTTGTAGAGTAATCTGTCTAGCTTTTATCTCTAGACCTAAAAACTCAATTTCTTGTTCAACATAAATGCACTTGTTCTTTCCCAGTACAATACCATGATCGATGCATCTTTGGGTGACTACAAAAACATCATCTTTGTGCTGTTCTATAGTTTCGGAAAAGACAAGGATATCATCGATGGAAACTAAACAACAATAATTAAGGTCTTTAAAGATATTGTCTATTCTCCTTTGGAATATTTGAGGTGTATTTTTAAGACCAAATGGCATTACTATCAATTCATAATGTCCTTGTAGAGCACTAAATGTAATTAAAGGAATGCTTTTCTTATCCATTTTAATTTGCCAATATCCACTTTTGCAATCCATTTTCAAGAACCAAGAGGCACCTTGAGTTCTATTAAAAAGGACTATTTTGTTATGAATGTAATAACCATCAAAAACAGTAGTATCATTAAACTTTTTGTAATTAATTATTATTCTTACTTTTCCTCTTTTTTCTTCAGCATGATTTCTTACCATGGAAGCAGGACTGGTGTGAGGACTCTTGCTATTCCTAATTAATCCTTTATCCAGAAGTTCTTTTATTTGTTTATTAAATTCTTGAACATTCTGGTGTGTATACGCCATTTGTTTAACTCGAATAATACTATTGGGATTTAATAGAGTAATTCTAGCAAATGTTTTATCTTTATCCCAAAACTTTAGGAGATTATCAGAGTAGAGTTCTTTATATAATTTTTCTTGTTGTTCAATGATCTGCTCTTTAATAGATAACTTGAGTAATGAGATTGTTAATGCCACCTCTCTTTCTGCAGGCATTAGCTTCTCACCACGCTGACTACGTGTAAACTTAATTTTTTGATGAGTGTAGGCTTTACTTAATTTTTTATTAGGAACCGAGTAACCATTAATTGTGAATATTATCTGGCTTATGGTCTGTGTGCATGGAGAATATAATCTCTAAAAATTATTTCTAATAATCATATCATAAGAGGGTTGATCAATATCACATAAGACTGGTATATTGCATTGAACTCCTCCTAATTCTATGGATGACCCTTCTATTGCCTTATTATGGTTTATAATGCTATTATCAGCTATTCTCACTTGTAAACGATTTTTAGCTTTTTTCTACATAAACTCTAGAAATAATAATCTTTTCCCAAAGGATACAGAACAACCACTATCTATAAAGGTCTATAACTCATACTTATTGTATCCCTCTAAACACACATTTATTAGAATATAAATGCTATTAGAATTTGTGTTGGTGACTTCATAGCATATCTCCAAAGTCATATTTTTGCCTAATTCATCCTCATAAATTGGTTCGCTAAAAGTTCTTATTTTCTACCCAATGACCTTTTTATCTAGACTCATAATTCGATCTACAGTAGGTTTTGCAGCTTCAAAACTCATCCTACTCATTTTACTGGTCATACTAATTTTGTCATCTTCTTTAAGCTCTTCTTAAGCTAATGAAGATCCTTTTCACCAATCTGATCTTGTACTCATACGTCTTAATAACTAGGGTTTTATGGTGATTTTACCTTCCTCATTGATTTTTATTATATTTTTCTCATTGATCTTTGTAGGGTTGGCAAAGCTAGATATCCATGAATGATCAATTTTTATCTCCTGAGAATTAGATTTAATCCTCTGGATCTTTTGCATAGGGGTGGGACTTTCAAATTTTTCTACTTCTATCATTGTTACCTTAGTCTTTGGATCTATTATATTATCTAATTTGTAAATAATTTTTTAAAATATCCTTAAAGAATATCCTCCTCTTTTCATGTCCATCCCAACTGTTTTTATTCTAAAGGATAGGAAGTTTTTAGTAAATTTATCTTTTAGACTCATGTAATATCCTAATCGGCAATTGAATCATACTGACCCATTGCATAAATTGGTCTTTATCCTTGTGATAATTTGGGTATTAAATTTGGTATGCCTAATGTCACAGAGTAAAGCATAAAGATCAATATCTTTGCCGTAGTATTGTAATGGAGTGATTTAAACTTGGACACTTCTAATATGGATATACCTATACTTTCTATCTTTATTATGCTTAAGGATATTTTCCTAATTAATGAGATTAACTTCCCCAACATCATACTCACAATGTTTTATCTCAAGATCTCCATCCATCGCATCACATACGTATTTGCTTTTTAATTGAAAGATGGATTTTTTTTTATAGATCATGCCTTTTTGGATTATGGGAAGAACCCAATCACCTTTAACTTCCTCATGATCATTGTCTATAACAAATTCTTCTCTTTGAAGATTGCCAAGACTAACAGAGCTACTCTCCATCATATGGCTTGTTTCTTCATAATCACTTCCTTTATATTCGTTATCCAATATTATTTCAACAATTCCTTTGTTGTTGCTTAAGGCTAGATCCAAAGCCTCATCTTCACTAAGCTCTACATAATCTAAGCTTCCCAAGATTTCAATAAGCTTGTTATTCTTCCTATTTTTGCATTCATTAGCATAATATCCTACTTCACCGCATGCCCAGCATTTGCAATTGTTTTTCCCTGCAGGACTTGGTTTGTTATAATATTTTCTGTTATATTTCTCACCTCTTTGCTTGTTAAAGCTCTTTTTCTTATAGAATTTTCTTTTCCTTCTTTTTTTAGATTCTTTTTCCATTGGTGAGGTTAATCCCAATAAGTTAGGAATTGCTTCTTAATTTTATTTTATTTTTGGAGATCAAGACATTGATCATTGACCTATTTTCTAATATAAGAGATTCAAGAGCCAAGGGTATCCATGACATATGTTCGTTCAAGGCATGTCATGTACTTTTCATTAATTATAGAATTTATTAGATATGACAATTTATCATAGAACATACCAAGATTGGTTTCATTATGCCCAATTTTGTAATAATATTGCCTAAATTCAGTAATATAATTTTTCAGACAGCTCATATCCCATAGTTCTATATTATTAATTTTTCTCTACCACTCTCTAGTTTTTTCTTTAGAATGTAGTTTAGCTCTGATAAATTCGGTTTCAATTTCTTTGCACAAATTTCTGAACATAGTAGCTAGTGCTTCCATCATTCTTAATGTATTTTTATCGTCTTCACTTAATGGATCATACCAGTCAGCTACAGTGCTAGAAAAACTATGTTCGATATAGTTTAGGAAGTTTGCTGTAGTTCATGTAGTATTTAGATTTGAGATACTATTCATTCCTCTTTTTCAATGCTCAAATATCTCTTCGCTATTGTGGTCTCCATCAATGTTGAAGATATATCCAATTTCGCTAATTGGGGTGAGGCCAATCTCTTCAGATGTGGTAGTTTTCCTTGGGATAAACCCAAAGGAAAAAATAGTTATACGCCCTACTGGAACATACCTAGGTCTTAAGAAATGAGGATTTCTTCTGTGAGGTTCACCAAATTGTTCAGGATTAGGAACGACATTGTTCACTTGATTGGTCTCTATTTCACCTAAGTTGGGTTCTTCTCTAATTTTATTAATCTCATTTTCAGTAGTCATTTTACCATGTTTTTTATCCAGCTTTTTTCTGATTTCCTCTACAAGTAACGCATTAAGATCATCAGTTTAATAAGGTTCATCTGTTGATATATTTCTTCTTCTAATTAGATATTATTATCTCTTCATTATCATCAGATAATACGTCATATTTGTCACTAACTACGCTCATAATTTTATTTAATTCTTCTGGGTTTTGTTCTTTCTCAAACATTTTTTGTAATTCGTTAAGAGTATACGGCTTATAGTCCTTCTTCTTCTTCTTTTTCTGCTTTTTCAGCCGATTTTTCACCTGATTTTTCTCCTACTTCTTTTTGAATTTTTATCTCATGCAAGGGAAAAGGAATCTTGTTTTTTGGCTTTTGGAAAGGATATTGATGCTGAAATGGAGTACTAATAGTGGAAGTAGCTCGTCTGCTGTGCCTTACTTCGTTAACTAGAGAAAGGTAAATTACCGACATTTGCTTCTTAAGCTCCTTTACTTCGGTTTTAATTTTTACTAATTCTGCTTTTAATTCTAAAACTATATCAGTTATATAGTTTAATTGAGGTACTATTGGACAAAGGTCTTTTGATGAGTGAACAATATGTGAATAATTTGGTCCAGGGCAAGCAGGTGATAATTCTAACATTAATCACAGTTAATCACAGTTAATTAGCTTAATTAATTATTAATTAGCTTAATAATCTTAATTATTTTTTGTCACGTGACTCTGATATCAGTTGAAAAAGGGCCTCAAGTTATAGTAGTT
>JAKOGI010003349.1:0-56813 GCA_029747015.1 Carnegiea gigantea | reverse complement strand
ACTCACAAGGCTCGGTTTTCTTTTCAAACGTTTTAGCTCATGAACTCAGATTTTTTCTCTCTGAAAACCGATGTCTCCAAGATTGTAAGAAGCCGCCTTTTATAGTGCTTGGAACACAATTCATCAAATTTTTAGAAACTAAAAATTCTGAAGAATATAGAATCCTTTACCCACAAGGAATGGAAAAACTATTTCTAAAATTTTTGGAAACTAAAATCCTAGAGAAAATAGAATCCTTTAGCTACAAGGGGTAAGGTGACATGAGCTGAAAACACTTCCTGAACCGCGTGCACAAGGCGGTGTTCTTCAGCAGCTAGCCCATGTTTTTCACAACTACTTTATCCACTTGCCAAAAATTGGATATTCTTTTTATTCAAAAAGATTTTGCAAATCCCTTAAGAATTTTGATAACCGTTTTTTAGGGTAAAGAATAAGATACTCCATAGAAAAATCTTTCTTGCAAATCTTTGAAGAAGCTGCTCAAAATCGAAAAGATAAAAATCGGGCAAAGTAGTTTTTCGCAACTTATTCTGGAAACACCCTGATCGGCCTATTCCCAGGGTTGTTCTGAAGGGTGATCCGAAATATTTTCCGAAAAGCAAAACCGTTTCCAGTGAGTGGGAAATTAAAACTTTCTAATTGGCATATTAACAAGAGTCTAAAAATATAAAACCAAATCAGATCAAGACATCTTGTTGTAACCACTAATCATCTTGTAGAACGACTTTGCTGCAAACACTTCACAGAACCTGTTTATCACAGCTGCACTTATATCTTATGTTTCAAACACTTCACAGGATATGCTTCAAAACACCTTGCAGAGCCTGTTCCTCATGGTTGTTCTTACATCGCTGACTTGAGTACCTGTTCTTGATAAACCATTAGTCAAGCAGTTTTAATATATTGAAGAACAGCAGTAAGACCCTGTTAGTAACGCCTGTTTGGAACAACAACAACTACTACAACACTTGGATTTGTTATCATCAAAACCTTATACATTCTAACAAGACTTATTAGTTCAGGATCACCTTCTTTATTTTTAGCTTCCAATGTTTGCTCCTTGTCCTCTCCGATCTCATTACCACTCTTTACTTTCATAAATTAAAGGCAACCACAAAATTAAAATAATAAAAGTAAGAACAAAGTAATAAAAATAGTAAGACAAAATAGATAAAACTAATTGATTGCTTTTCCCGACAACGGCGATAAAATTTGTAGAGCTTGTCATAGAGTTACAAATTAGTCACTCCTCTAGATATAAATAAGGATATAGCACAGGGGAGTAGGGATCGAATCCACGAGGAAAGATATAATTTATGCTAGTCTAACCTATTTAATCTAACTTTTTATTATTTTATTACTAAATCAACATAATTAAAACAAATAATTATGAATCTGAAAATTACTATCTGATATCCTAGAATTATGAAAATAAGATTATGGAAATAAGATCAGAAAATTAAAACCTAATTTATTCTGAAATTATTAAAATAGAAAATTAATTACTATTTGAGATTTTTAATAGAAATATAAAAAAATACAAACCAGAAAAGTAATAACTAAATTAACAAAAAATTATTTAAAATATTATCTAGTTAATCTGGATAGTATTTTAAATACCTAATCATCCAAAAAATATTCCTAATTATTTTATAGAAATTTAAATAGAAAATAAACTGCAAAAATTAAACAACATAAATCAAAATAGGAAATTAATAATCTAATTAACCGCTTTAAATGAATTACAAAAGTAATTATTAAAATTAACTATAAAATAAAAACTAATTTTCTAGACCCAGAAAAAATTTTAAAACACAAAAATAAAATTTTAAAACAATTATTATGAACTTAACAAACAGAAAAATCTGCACGGCAAAACTACGACAATAATTAGAAATTAATTCTGAAAAATTAGCAAATCAATTCCAAAAATTACGAAATTACATTCTAACAGAGTTAAACACTTAATTAACCTAAAAACACTCTAACTTTCAGAAGTAACCTAAAAGAGCTAATATTAACCTAATTTCTAATTCACCAATTAAAACTAACAAATTGAAAACAGAAATCAAACCTGAAATTTTAAAGACACAAAAACTCAAAATCTAAAGACACTAATTATACTAAAATACTACTAAAAGACTAATATTTGGGGGGTGAAATGAAATTTATATTAAAACTTATAAATTTAAGAATTAAAATTGACAAACTAAAGAAATTAACTAAAATGCAACAAATAATTATCAAAGATACCAAATTTAAAAAAAATACTTAGCATAATCTATATCTACCTTGCAAATTAATATTTATCATCAACACAAAAATCGATTTATCCATGAGTTAGACTGTAAAAGACATCCAGCAGCGAATCTTCCCTGTTTTTCTTATAGTATAGTTTATTTAGGTCCAGCCCTAATATAAATCCTACTAATTTTGATAACCCTAGCACCAACGCAAGAATTTAATCAAACTAGAGCATTAAGTATTAGAAAAACATCATCTAACACCTTGTAACCAATTTACTAGCAACTTGATTTAACAAAGATCTATAGTGATTACCTAATTAAAAGAGATGGGTTTGAGCCATCCATGATTAATTAGGGTGATACTTATGCCTAAAAGACAATAAGGTTTATGTATTAAAGCCTTTTAAACTATTATATGAATTCGGTATTAAACTAATTAACATGCATTCTAATTAATATAACATAAATATCATAAACAATAAATATTAATCGTTATAGAATCATGAATAAAAATCAACTAGATAATAAAGCATAAGACTTGTTTCAAAATAACTAATTTAGCATGGTTTCAAATAGATTGTACTAAGTACAAGAAGATTACTCACTCATATTAAAAATAAAATCACAACAATTAACCACAGCTTTCATGTTTAATAAAAATAAAATAAAAAAGATAAATAATAGAAAACTACTTGGCCTCTGATGGTGATGATCGTGATGCTTATGATGATGCTAGGCGTTGGATGTGAATGGTGTTAGGCCTGATGAGGCAGAGGAGAAGAGGTGATGGTGATTTGATGATCGATGGTGATAATGATTAACGATGATGATGAACGATTGTGTGAGGTGAAGAGATGATGAGGGAATGATGGTGATGGGGCTGTCGGTGTGCGTGTTTTTGAGGAGGAGGCGTGTGATGATGCCACCAAAAGATGGTGAGGCGTGAGGTAGGGGTGAGTTTAGGAGGTTTTTTATAATATTATTCTCTTAGGCTTTTCCTCCTTGGACTCCTTCTCTTCTAAGTCTTCTAGCTTCTCTTCAACTAGGAGTAATAATTTTGTAATCCTAGCCCAAATAAATCATTATAGAAATAATATTTTTCCATGAATCATTATTTTTGGACCGACTTGATAACTTAACGTGTAAAATTGAAACTTCGACGTCTGCTCTTCTTCTCTTTATTTTATTAACGTTTAACCTGAAAAATATATAAAATAACGTAAATTAGATGAAATAATATATATAATATAATCAAAATAATTATTAAAACAATGCAAGATTTATGACTTAACAACAACGTTCAATGTATCGCAATGCTTACAACTTAGGGCATCTACTACTACATATCCTTACTGGGTTGATATTAAATATCTAAGTCATAATCATTCAAGAGTTAAAGCAAACGTCGTTGTTAAAGGTTTATCTCTTTTGGGTGAATATGTGCTTGAGGCTTTGATGATCTGTAAATACCCTACAAGTGGCACTATAAAAGGTAATATCTCCATATCTTAAGTGCAAACACCAATACAGCTAGTTCCAAATCATGGGTATGGTAGTTTCTCTCGTGAGGCTTTAATTGGCGAGATGCATACGCAATCACCTTACAACCTTGAATAAGTAAGCACCCCGACCCTTGTCGTGATGCATCACCATAAACCACGAACCCCTTGCCACCTTTAGGAAGGATAAGGACAGGGGCGAAGGTTAATCTCCTTTTTAACTCTTGGAAAGTCTCTTCACAGTTGAGGGTCCAGCTAAACTTCATGGCCATTTTGGTGAGGTTATTCAAGGTGGCTGTGACTTTAGAAAAATCCTTTATGAATTGCCGATAATATCGAGCCAATCCCAAAAAAACTCTGCACCTAGGCCGGGTTTGTAGGACGAGGCTAGTTTGTGATGGCCTCTACCTTTTGAGGGTCCACCCCCATCCCTTCTGTCGACACTATATGGCCTAAAAAGGCAACATTTTCTATCTAAAACTCAGACTTTGACAATTTGTCATATAGGGTGTTTGCCCTTAGTATCTCTAATGTTAACCTTAAATGTTCCTTATGTTCTTTGGGGTTTTTAGAATATACCAGGATATCATCTATAAACAGCACCATAAATCAATCTAGATAGGGCTTACATGCGCGGTTTATCAAATCTATGAAAGCTCCTAGGGCATTGGTTAAGCTAAAGGGCATCACCACAATCTCGTTCATTTGCGAAAGATTGTCTTATGAATGTCATCCTCTTTTATCCTTAGCTGGTGGTAACTAACCTCAAGTTTATCTTTGAAAAGGCTCCTGATCCCCTTAGCTGATCAAAGAGATTAACAATTAATAACAAAGGGTATTAATTTTTAACGGTGATTTTATTCAACTCTCAGTAATCTATACAAATTCTTAAACTATAGCCTTTCTTTTTGACAAATAACATGGGATCCCCACATTGTGAGGTACTTGGTTGGATAAATCCTTTTTCCAGCAACTCTTAGAATTGCACCTTTAACTTCTTGAGTTGCACTGGTGCCATTTGATATGGGGTCTTAAATACAGGGTTAGTAATAGGGCCTAGGTCTATACAGAACTCTACCTCTTGGGGTGGAGGCAACCCTAGCATTTCTTTAGGGAACATATCGGGGAAATCTCTCACCACTTGTGTATCCGCTAGAGTTGTCCCTGCTTCCTGTGCATCTATTACATTGCACTATATGCATCCCACCCTCTAGTTAACAGCTTAGGCACTTCGAGTGCTGATGCCACTTATATCCCAGCTTTACAGGGTGTTCCCTTATAGGTCACCGAATCCCCCTTTTTTGAGCCTACTATGGTAATTTTTCTATTTAGATTAATCTACCCTTGCATGATACTTACTTAGCCAATCCATTCCCAATATTATATCAAACTCATAGATGTTAAACATAAGTAGGTTTGCAAGAAATTCACTACCCATTATCATAATCGGGCAATTTACGAACAAGGTTCTATAGCCAATGGTTTCCCCAATGGGTAGGGTAATAGACAATGAGTAACAAACACTAGTAGACACTAGTTTTAATTTCTTAGTTATCGTAAGATGTGCCAAATAAAATAGTGATAGGAACTATATACAGAGTAAAATTACCCGTCAGTACATTGCTAACTACATTAGCATCCTCCTTCTTGATGATGAAAACACGCCTTATTGGGTTGGTCACTGGTGATGGATTTCTTGGTGGGCCCGGATCTCATGCTCGGTTCTACTTTTCGGAATTTGGGCCTCTACCGTTACTCCCTTATGTCTTTTCTCTCGTACGCTCATCCCACTTACTCCCTGGTGTAGGGAGATGGCAGCCCCTAACTTTGTGCTGCTAGCTCCTACACTTAAAATATGCAACTAGAATTCGAAGGAGGCATCCACTGGCATGGTGGCCAAATTTACCACATGCCCTATAGATAACACTTGGATGACCTCCTCCTCGCACCATCTTGTTCCCTTGGAAGTAGTGTCATGAAGGTTTACTGCCCGGCGATTGACAGTCATAAATTTCTCGATTCTATCCCTTATGCGTCTTCGCCTAATTTTAATAATCCTCATGTAGCCCGACCACTCTCTCTCCATTCATAGCCAAATCAAGAAATCCTCGCTGCCATCTTCTCACAATACTTAGGATGTAAACCCTCCTTAAACCAGTTTAACCTTAGCTTTTCAATAGCCACCAATTAGGAGGAAATCGAGACAACTCACAGAACTTGTAAGCATTCTCCAACACCGTCATCTTCCCTTTGTGCAAGGTAAGATATTCATGTTCCTTTTATTTCTGAAAGGACATCGGGTAAAATCTATCCTTCAGCATCCCCTTCAGTTGAGTTCACCCAATTGTGGGCTCATTCTATCTATCCTTTATTATAGTCCACCACAAGTCGGCCTCCCTCATAAGGTAATAGGTTGCAAAGCCTACCCGCCAGTTTTTCGGACAATGTAACACATCTAACATATTCCTTGAACACCTTTGGGTCGAGTGTACCATCATACGTTGGTGGCTTATAAGCCGTCAATAGCTTGAACATGCCCGAACTATCTTCTTTCTTGTCCTTCTTTTTACTTCCCATTTGATTCAACAATTCTAGTAAGAGTAGGTTTTTAAGGTTGGTCTTCTCCTATCCATTACCGTTGCTCGTGCCTATGTCGGCACCAACTTGTTCTTGTCCAATCGTTGTCGTAGGTCAGCCACAGATTGGTTCTTGTTGGTAGAACTGGAGTCAGTGTCACCGTTTTGTCCTTCCATTCTATGAAAAACAACAGGTTAGTCTTGTTACTGTCCTTAATAGTTGTTTAGTCTACACATTCTTATAAAATTCAAACCTCACATATCTTTCCTATTATAATAGTATATTTTATTAGGCCATTCAACGTGCCACATAACATGGCCGCTCAAGAGAAATTAGAAATACGGGAATAGGAACATACTAGCTTATATCATTACCATTTAGTTAACACCACATTTCAAGCAGTTTTTTTAACAAGTCATCAGTACATCTATTGCCCCCTTTGGGCACATATCAACATGCACATAGTATACCATGAAACTATCTTATCACACTATCACTCTAGGTATGTTTAGAGCCAAGGCTGGGTGTGTACCATAGGGGCTCTCTTGCAGCTCCAAATCAGATAATTGCGCTCAGTGTCAAACACATCATGCATCATTTGAGTAGGTGGGGGAGTAGAGTTGGCAAGGCTCTCTTCTTCTGAGTCTTCTTCAGGATCTTCCTCCAGATCTTCTTCCTCCCCATCTAGCATATGCTGGGGATTAGCAGCAACCTCTTCATCTGAGTCACTTAGAACAATTACCTCTGGTTCTACGGCCTCTATCCCTCTTAAATCCTCTACCACCCCTTCTCCCACATGTTTTTCCATAGCTTCTACTGCCTCATCATCTACTTCATCCCCTTATTCTTTGGCGACTACGATGTCAGAGTCTTCATCATCTCATAAGTCCAATGGAATATCCCCACTTAGTTCTTCAGCTTCTACACGCTACTCATGTAGATGCTCAGCCTCTGAAAGGAAATCCACCTCCCAATGAGTTGAGTCACAAGCAAACCGTATTTGGTGGGGGTATATAGTAAGTATGGGCCTCCATCGACTAAGAGGGATCACTAGATATGTTTCCATCTGGCATGCAAAGTCCACACTAGACAAAAGCCTCGAATACTGGGAATATACAAGCAACTGAATGGATTCTCCCTTAGATAATTTCTAATAGCTAACAGCAACTGTCAGGCATGATGATAAATGGTTAGAGTATACTTTATATTGGGGTTATTTTGTTGCATTTTTAGGGAGAATTATGAACTTCAGGTTCTAATCTATACTCCTATTTCTGTTTTACACTTAGGTATGGTTCTTTTATGTGTTTGCAGGTTTTTGGACCTTTTTGCCCTTGCCTTAATCCTAATTGAGTATGATTTGACTCCCACAGATGTCCCCAAGCCACCATGCCTATGGAGAAGAAAGAAGAACTAGAGAATTTTGAGACAAAGCCAACCGCGGATGCTCGGTGGTGCGCTTTGAATGAAACTGCTTGCCTCTTAGTCTTCCTTCATTTTCTGGCTGAGGACGGCCGAGTTCATGCTTAAATAGGGTTTTTTTTACTATAGAAGAAAAAGAGCAAAAGCATCTACCACTCATTTCTATCTCACTTATGTCATTAGATATAGGACTTTAATGTTTCCTTTAAGGCAACGGAGGGAATTGAAATGGAATATTGGCACTTGGAGGCTTCGAGATTAGGAAGCTATTAAGACCACCATTATTGCTAAGATTTCTTTCCATTTGATCTCTTCTCAAACTCTTGTTGACATGTTAATTTCAATTATGTATGAGTAGTTTACTTAATCTAGAGACTTGTTAGCCAAAGTATTGATGTTGGATCGTTAATTTTCAATATTTGTGCTTTATCTAAACTAGCATGATTGAATTCTATCTTGTGGATGACCCAGTATGAGTAAATTTTTGGCTAGATTTCCTTGCTTATACTAGATAGTTGAGTGAAGTACTAAAATGAGAAACTCACTATTAGAACAACAAGTTAGAACTTAATTTAGTTATTCTTGAAAGAGAGTTGTTTGTTGAGAGGAAATCCTAGCGATAAAAATGTATAACCAAGACTAAAAACAAGGATATTTGAAAGAATATTAATTGGATTACTTTAGGCAAGTCAGTTTGTTTAAAAGAAAAGATTGAATTTTTAGTTTGATTATGCTCCTTTGAATCATCTAGATCTAGGTAAAGTGCATATTTAAGTGCAACGGTCCAACTCTTTACTAGGCAAAATAATTCCCTAGATGTTTTAAATTTGATTGAATTTCTCGATAGTTAAATAGCGATAATTAAGACAACATATCAGAATTTGGTTGCTTAGCCTTTTATAATAAGACAAAACTCAACAGATTACATTTGTTCTCTGTGGGAATGATATTAAGACTATACTACAACATTGTGCGCTTGCGGTAGTCATCACTTGATAAGCAAGGCCGGTGTTGGGTCCCGTCGTAGGGTTAAACAAGGTAGGAAGATCAGCCTCAATGGGATAATGGTGACCCATCTACGTGACATACATGCACATTAAATGTCAACTTGTAAATTTAGCACACAAGCAAAAACAAAGAAAGTTCAATTAGATGATCCCCTTCTCCCCATGTCCTATGCTCACTTTCATGCATATCCCACCTTATATGTAAAGAAAGTTTTTTGTTAATAAATTTCTTTTTCGCAAAAGAAAAACTTTACTCGTACTACTTAATACTTGCTATAGGACAAACTTCTTTCTGATACCAAACCTATAACACCCTAAAAATTCTTTATAAACCAAAAAGAAGAGAATGAAGCCTTCTAAGGAAAACTTTTGAAATTTTGATGGCTAGGGATATTACAGTCGTGTCTCACTAGAAGACACAAGGCTCAGGTAGGTTCTAGTTTTTCTGGTTAAACTATACTACAACACCCGAGCGCTTGTGGTAGTGTCAAGTTGTTGGCACCGTTGTCGGGGATCAATTTGTGGATATTGAGTTCGCCTATTTAGATTTACTAAGTAATTTTTGTATTTTTCTTTTTCATTGTAATTTCTTGATTTGCGTTTGTAGTGTTTTGTGGTGATCTTTGCAGGATTTCTCCACTTATATGCAAAGTTCCTTTTCATTTGAATTCAATTCGATCATAGAAAGGAGTTTTTGCTCTAGGAGAAAAAAGCAGAAGTTAGAGGAGCAAAGAGTCCAAGCTCAAGAAGCTTCTTCAACGATGGCGAGAGGAGGAGATGATTAAAGAAGAACGCTTCGGGATTTTATCACCTTGGGAGTCTAAGGCATTGCCTCTAGTATTGCTCAACCCAATGTGAAAGCCCATAATTTTGAGCTTAAGCGGACTCTTATTTCTCGGGTGCAATAATCCCAATTTGGAGGCACCCAGCTAGAAGATTTGAACTTGCACCTCTTTGTATTCTTAGAGGTGTGCAATACATTGGAGCTCAACAGAGCTTCTACCTATGTTATTCGATTGTGGCTATTGCCCTTTTCACTTAGGGATAAAGCAATAGCATGGCTTCATTCTTTGCCTACTGGATGCATCACAACGTGGAATGAACTCACCAAGGTCTTTTTTACAAAATTCTTTGCTCCTAACAAGATGATGTGTTTAAGAAGTCAAATCACCACTTTTGCTTAAAAGGAGGACGAGTCGCTATATGAAGCTTGGGGGCGTTCTAAGGACCTATTGGGCTATGTCCACCTCATGAGCTTCAATAGTGGATGTTAGTGCGAGCCTGCTATAATAGAGTCACTCAACCTGTGAGGTCTACCATAGACTCAGCAGCAGGCGACACACTTGTGAACAAGACAAAAGACGAGGCTTATAATCTTATTAAGGACATGGCGCTAAATAACTACCAATGATCCAATGAGAGAAGCAAACCCAAGAGGGTTGGAGGTAAGTTAGAACTTGATGCTATCTCTAAGCTTTTCGCTAAAGTAGCTTACATGTCTCAAAGGTTAGAACAATTACATATTAATTCTATTAGTTTAAGTACTTCTTCCCTATCATGTGAAATCGGTGGGTTTATTGATCATTTAACTGTGAATTATCAAGTCGATAGTCCATTTGCCTAATATGCTAGTGACTCAATCAACCATGTTAACATCTATAGCCCTAGACCGACCAATGACCCATTTTCTAACACATACAATCCTAGTTGGAGGAGTTACCCCAATTTCTTCTATAGGTTTAATGCCCTTCTTATGCCTCAAAGGAATTTTAGACTACCCCCTAGATTTCAAAGACCACCTTATTCTCAACAAGCACCTTAAAAATCCAATTTAGAGAGAATAATGGAGAGTATGCTTTGGGCATAGCAAAAACAACATGAGTATATTAAATAATTAGCCTCTAAGGTTGATGTGCTTACTACTCATAATAAGATGTTAGAAGCTCAAATCACCCAACAAGCTACCTCTTCATCTACACCCTCGGGTAGACTTCCTAGTAAGCCCGAGCCAAATCCCCGTGAGCAATGTAACTGTGTTATCCTAAAAGGAGGTTTAGAGAATTCTAAGGGTATAGAGCTTGAGGAGGGTGGAGAAGTGCTTAGAACTGAGAGTGAGGTGAAAAATGCTCATATTGAGACCTTACCCTTTGGAGGGATAAGTAATGTGGTGGTACCTAAAGAGTTTCCCCCCTAAACTTAAGGACCCAGGTAGCTCCTCTATTCTTTGTATGGTCGGCAAGGTGAGGATTGATCAGGCCTTATGTGATCTTGGTGCAAGCATTAGTTTCATGTCATATCTCATTTTCCAGAAGCTTGGTTTAAGTGAGTTGTAACCTATTTCACTTCAATTCACGGATGGTTCTATAAAGTGCCCTTTAGGTATTTTGGAGAATGTTCCCGTGAAAGTAGGTGATTTTTATGTGCTTGATAACTTTATCATCTTAGATATAGTCGTACACGCATATGCCTAGATTATTTTAGGGAGCCCCTACTTGGCCATTTCTGGTTGCAAGGTTGATTTGAAGGGAGGACTATTAACATTTGATGTGGGGGAATGTCATATTGAATTTTCTTTGTTTGAAAACAAGAATCTCCCCTATCCTTCATCTACTTCTGAAGAAGATTCAGATTTTCATGAGAATTGCTCCTTTGATGATTGGTGGCATGTTAACCCTTTTATGTTTGAATGTTTTATGCTTGAAGGCCTCGACCTTGATTATCCTAGGATGGAATTTAATGCACCTGCACCACCTAGCGTAACCAAGGACGAGCCTTATGCTACTAATGAAGTTTTCATGAGCGATTATTGCAGGTTTGCTCAAGTAGTGCCGTCTATGCGTCCTGTTGATGATATCAAGTGTGATTTTGACTTAGGAGTCGAGTTTGGTAGTGGCATGTTTGATGGAGCTCACTACAAGTTCATTTTGTACACGGATCGCGCTAGTTGGGAACACTTAATGATAAAGAAGGACCTCGATCCCGAGCTCTTAAGATGGTACCTTCTAGTGTAAGAGTTTAACTTTGAGGTCTATGACATAGGAAAGTAAGGAGATGTGGGGGAACCCATTGAGATGCTTGTTGTCCATAGTCTTTCTGACCTCGAGCCTCATAGAAGAGACGGTCAAGCTCCCGACCCTAAAAGAGCACTTCTTGGGAGGCAACCTAAGTTTTTTTCCCCCCTTTACTAGTTTATCTTTTCTTTAATTGTAATAGTGCATTTCTTATTTTTAAAAAGAAAAAAAAATAAAAAGAGAAAAAAGAGAGAAAAAGAAGCAAAAGAAGTAGACAGAAAACAGACCATCAGAAAAAATCAAAAAAATCATAAAAGAGTTTTAGCAGCTCCATCGGCAGCCACCATAAACCCCTAGTGGTGCCCAACCCGGCCCATGGAGCTGCTGCCAGAAAAATAAGAAAATTTAGAAACAAAGCTCACCACAGATAGTCCGTGGTGGACCCCATGGTCCGTGATGAGGCTCTCCCTCCACGATCAAGAGTTCTTCATGCCTTTTGATGCGAGATAACATTTCATCTTCTTCTACCTTTCATCTCTCTCTCTCTAAACTCTCTCCTTCTCTCTCTAAAACCTCCATAACCACCCACCTCTAAACCTTCAATTTTTACTCATTTTTCATAAAATTTCTTTCCTTTCTTCTTATTTTCTTCACTTTCGCTCCAAATCTCTTTTAAATTTCTCTTTTCTTGCCTTCTTTCTCTCACATTCTACCCGTCTTCATATGCTAAACTTCAATAACTCAGCTTCACCTTCCATTCTTCTAAATTTTCTCATATTCTTCTATCTTTCTTCACCATTCACCTTAATTTTTACAAATTTTGCATTTTTTTCCATTTTCCTTCCCATTTCCACTTTAGTTAGTGTTTAGAGCTTTCACCCATCTACTCTCCATTGCCATGGCACCCAAGAAGAAGGCAAGAACAACCACTTAAGAGGCAGGGACATCAAATCAAGAACCACAACGAACATCCTAGACTTCCTGAACCTTAACCAATGTAAGAAACTGAGATAATATTTCTAACTGCCTTGGTTTAACACATCTTGAGCATATTACTATATACAATATTTTGAGTAGTTTTCCATTATTACAATGAGGATTTGTTAACATGATTGGGTTTGTTGGATGACATTCTTTGGTTATTTGTTAGGGGAGGTATGGGGCAATTTTTAGAAATTAGGGACCATACTTATCATGACCTCACTCTTGAGTTTTTGAGTACGTTGCATATAGAGGTCACGAGTGGGCCTCGTTGTCAAGAAGAATACATTTCCTTCTATCTAAATAGGGAGTTTTATAAGCTAAATTTGAGTGCCTTTAATAGCAAATTTGATTTTTCACCGAGTGTGGACTTACCTTATCAAATGTCCCTAAAGAATTTGACCCAAATGCTTTTTGGAATGAAATTTCTGGGGATCATCGGTATGATACAAGTAATTCCAAAGGCACTATTATTAGAAATCCCTGTATTCGAGTGGCCCAGAGATTGCTTGCTTATAGTCTATTTGCTAGGAAGGATAGTTTGAATGTGCCTCGCTATCTAAATCATATTTCTTGTATAACATGCTCCAAGGTGACCGACTCGACCCCAATTCATTCTTAGTCTATAAGTTACATAGTGTGGCCTCTAGTTTCTTACAGAGGATTGTAATTGGGGCCCTTATTACCTCTATTGCTAGGTTTGTTGGAATAGAACCGAACCTCGATGATAGAGTTCCTAGTTCTGCGCGATTGAACTCAGGGGCTTTTGAACAAATAAAGTTTTGTAAGGTGGAGGTTGGGCATGTTTGTTGGATTTATCCTGGGAACTGTCTCATGCCTCTCCTTAATGTTGATCAAACGACTCTCTTGAATCGCGCCAATCTGTACCTTTTGCTGAGTGATGAAAAGTTGGCGCAACCCATACCACCTCCTCCCCCTCCTCACCTAAGGGCTTCTAGTTCATCCTAACCATCCTTGTCCTCTGACTATGTTGGCTTGCATGCTACCCTTCAATCCATTCAAGAGGAGCAAACCTCCCTCCAAACTGAGCATACTGAACTCTATGACTTTGTTCAGGAGTGGCATAATGAGCTCAATGAGATGATTTCTTCACAAAACCAATACTTCTAGGACTTTAGAGCTTGTATAGAGACTTGGCGTGACTGACATATTTCTCAACCCCACCCTCTTTTTCTCCCCCTCCACCTCCTTTTTAGTTCTTTTTCTTCACCATCGATTCTTATGTCCTTACATTGACGACAATGCTTTGTCCAAGTATGGGAGAGTTGTGTGTGACTATGTGTATATGATGTGGATGTATGTGTAGTTTGCATTTTAGATCATGCATTTAGGAGTAGTTTGCATTTTTAGTTAATCATTTTGTTTTTCTTTCTATTTTTAGGTTTATTTTCTTAGTTTTAGCTTTATTACGGTATTTTAAATTTTTAGTTGCATTTTTAGCATTAGCAAAAGAAAAAAAGTAAAAAACATAAAAAAAGCAATAAAATCCTCTGATAATGAGTCTTACACTAAGTAGTTTTGTTTAACTTATTTTGACCCTTTTTGTTATGAACCATTTCTGAATAAAATGTTTGATTATTAGTTTTTGAAATGTGTTTGATGCTTTGTCTGTCATGTCAACTGCAATTCGATTACTCAATGACTGTTTACATGAATATTTGGCACATGTGATCTAATGAGCTAGTTGAGCTTTAGTAGTTGTCGAGTGAGACTTTGAGCCTTGATAGGTGTAACGCCCCAAATTAAACATGTTTCACTGTTTATATTCTCCTTAATAAATCACTCAATCGTAATCTGATAAATCTAATAATAGGAGCGTTACCGCCGTCCCAAAGGACAAGGCTTGAAGTATGTGTCCTGGAATAACATAGTTAAGCATAACCTCAACCGTACACATTCACACATGATCATATATTCACAATCAAGTGTTAACCAATGTAAGGTTTATAAACCATAGTAAGATAATTCACCATGTAATCTACATCCTCATACACCGAAGAATTCAAAATACAGCTTTAAAGTATGCATATACTGTATCACCGCTGATTCATACAGATTTCCTTGCTCAACTTATTCTCTTCAGCTGATTTGTGGCGTGAGGGAAATTCTCTGAGCATTTGCCTAAAACAAAACATGAAAAACATTTCGAACTATGAGCCCAAGCTCAGTACATGCATTTCTGAATTGTTAAGTGATCTCTGAATAAATTGTTTGGGCGGCCACTTTGCAATTTAATTTAAGTTAAAACAGGGAATGAGATGAATGTAAAATTGCATTGCTAGTTATTATCTGATAGTAAACCCCTTGATACTGTTACGATCTATAGATAGGTGTACACCTGCCAAGCCAATCGGGGACCTGGCCTGAAGCCGCGCGGGTAATTGAAGGGCTAATGCCCTATAGAGGATAGCTAACGTGGTCACTAATTAACTGATAAATCATTGTATAAACTAATTCATTGATGTACTTACCAAAACCTGATAACGTTGATAAATACACTTTGATTTCTAAAGATACAGGCAATGGACGTACCTGAAGTCTTTAAAATGATATTTCACTTGATAATATGTGTGCACAAAGGAAAATGATAGACTAGGCCCCCATTTCTGTTTAAGAGAAGTCATTATAGATAAATGTAGTTAGTAAACCACTTTCACTGACATAATTTATAACTTTAATGGAAATTGATTAATTAAAAAAACTTCTACAATCCCAATAATCTAATATAAGGCAAGTTAAACCAAAATAATCTGAAAAATAAATCAGTTAGGATTATTGAACTTGAAATACAACAAATTGAAGCAAAATAGACCAAATGGAAATGATTGAGGTGATAATGAAAAGATTTTAATTGATATAAATGAAATATGGATTTTTGATATTTCTGAAATGGATAATGAAAAGTTTGATGCTTCTGAAATGGATAATAGAATGGTTAATGCCTCTGAAATGAATTATAGAAGGTTTAATACCATGAGGGGTGTTGTAAAGTTCATAAAAGCTCAAATAACCTCAGTTGACCCGATAGACACTAATTTGAGTCATTACTGTGCCCACTTCTTAAGTTTCATTTTCATGCTCACTTAATTCGGTTTTCAAACCCAAGTAAGCTTTTATACATAATCAAACTTATTCAACTCACTACACTTTGTAATTTCCTTGCAATACCCATAATTATATAGAAACTTCTGAAATTATTTCCAAATGTCACGATTTCTGTATTCACTCATGTTGCTGTTTGATGGTCTATATTAGAAAATCCATATCTTTCACTGCCGACCTCCAATTGAGATATAAAACCCCAATATGTAAATCTTAGGAAGTCCTATAAAACTTTTATTAAGGACACAAAACATGGTTCACATAGTAAGGTCCCTAAAATTAGGGTAGAACATAAACGTGCAAAATTTCAGTCTAATCTGCGCAGTCATAGCAAAATGACCGTAACTTGTTCCACGAACTCGGATTAAGGCGAATCAAAAGGAATTTGAAAGATAACTCATGGATCTATCCATACACCATAAATCACAATTTTTCAATGATCCAATCAATACCAGTTTTTTCGTAAATTTTCCTGTTCAAATATACTCCCAGTTTCGATGCATTCTATCTGGTCTTCAGTAAATTGGTCATAACTTTGTCCACACAACTCAAAACTGAGTATTCTAGATCCTATCAAAAGCTAATTCATGGAGCTATCAATCCACAAAAAATCATAATTTTTCATTGTGCCAAGCATTACCAGTTTTCTCCCGAAGTGACCCCTATTTTAGGTCTGTGTACAGCTCAATAACCACATATTTGCAATCTTTTCTTCACATAACCATCCACTAAAATCACTCTTTAACTTATATAAGTCAGCATAAACATCTTGATATTTATTACCAATGTCAAAGATCACAAAATTTCATTTAAAACAATCAAAATCCATCATCACAACCTAAACTTGCATGATCATGAACAACTTCAATCATTACTTTCTTTCAAGCATATTCAACAACCAAACTATCATTATATCAAGATAACATGATCCAAAATCAATCCAACATAAAAACCCAAAATTAAACATGATTAGATTAGGATTTACCTCACTTTGATGCTTGAAAAAGGGAATACAAGTGAGGTTGGATGTTTGTAGAAGTGAGGGTGGTGATTTGGGAGGTTGTTGGTGGCTGTGGTGGTGGGGATGGTGGCTGTGGTGGTGGCTGGTAGCCAAGGCTGCCGTGGAGGAGAGGGGGTCATGGGGTAGAGAGAGGGTAGAGAGAAGAGGAAGAAAGAAGTCTTGAGATTTGTTTTTCACTTGGTGAAATTACTTGGTGCAAAATGACCTTAAACACTTGGCTGAAAATTGCCCTCCCAAAAAAAATATTTTTGTTCATTATCATGAGGAGTTAATCATGGTAATTAGCTAAACAAATGAATTAAATACTTATTGGGCCGAAATTGGCCTTAAATGAGCTCAGGTTCGGAAAAAAATATCAAATCGGGTGCGATCAATTTATTTTTTTTCCCCGAAACTCGAAATTAAATGTGATGTCATGAAAAATAATGTAATCTTTTAAATCATAATTATCGAGGCCTACTATCAATTTTTTCGAAATTTTTCAGTAAATGAACTTGAATTGCAAAGTGCGGCCCAAAATGAATTCTCCCAATCGGGATAATTAAATGTGATAAATAAATTTGAAAAATTAATAACATTACTTAATTAAATAAATAAACATAATTTAGGGTCGGGCTATTATAATAGGACTGATTCATCATTGTAGTCTTATATTCTGTTTCATGTGTGGCTTTTCCTGGATTTCAAATTTCTAGAACCTGCTTTGACTCTTGTTCAAGATCACATTTAGCATGCATCATTATGCAAAATGATTGAGGCATTCTTTGAATTTATGAGCTACATTGACCAAATATCTACCCTTATTATATATGATTTATCTCTTGCTACCCCTTTTGAGCCTTAACCTTTTTCTTAATGCAAACTTATAAAAATGAACCTTGTCCAAATGTATATCTTACATTTTTTAGCCAAGACTATAGAGTTTCATTAGTAATTGCAAGTAATTGGTGGATAATGACATTATTGTTTGGTGCGGTTTGTTTGTTTGCAATAAGGAATTTATACGATATTTCCCTTGGTGTCAATTGGGTTGAACTTTGTGAGATGTTAGAAAAAGTGTTGAAAAGTGCACAATTTCTCTTGCCATAATCGTTTTATTTGAAAAAAAGGACACAAAAAATCGAAGAAAAAGAATGTTGAAAAAAACAGATAAGCAAAACAATATAAGGATTTGAAATAGATTTTGTATTATATATACTACAACACTTTCTCGCATTGTAGATCAGCTACGGGTAATTTTGTGTATTTGAGATGTATCGGCATTTGGTATGAGGAGTATTTGTGTGAAAAATTAGGTGAAGATGATTTATACTCATAGTCTTTAGCTTTGAACTCCACAAATCCCAACATGTTTGTTCCCCTCTTACCTTTAGCCATAGCCCATTACAACCCTATCAAAGTCCTCATGATTGCTTAGCATGTTTTGCGTTTTAGTGGTGGCAAATTTGAGAGTCTTGTCAAGCTTATGATATATTTGATTCTTTGGACTAAAATTCGAGAGACTTGCATTATATTTTAAACACATGAGTGATGAGTTCTTCATTCATAAAGTGAGGGTCTACCGGTTCTATTAGCTCTACCTATTGTATGTGCCAATATGATTGTCTAAGCTGATTTAGGTGATTGATTTAATATTTGATGTGATGGTACTTGCTCTTATTTGAAAACTTCATTCTCTTATTCTATTTTGCAATGTTTTCAGTCACTTTTGGCCTAGCTTCTTGGGATGGTTAGGCTATTGATGTTGCTACTTATCTTTACCTAAGGAGCTTCTTCATTATAATTTTGGTTTTCATAGTTTCTTAGGGATAAGCAATGGTTCAAGCATGAGAGAGCTTGATAAGTGCTTAGAGTATACTTCATTTTGGGGTTATTTTGTTGCATTTTTAGGGAGAATTATGAACTTCACGTTATAATCTACACTCCTATTCCCGTTTTACGCTTGGGTATGGTCCTTTTCCGTGTTTTGCAGGTTTTTGGACTTTTTGTCCTTTCTTTGACCCCAATTGAATATGTTTCGACTCCCCACAGATGCCTCCAAGTCACCATGTCCGTGGAGAAGAAAAAAGAACTAGAGAATTTTTAGACAAAGCCAACCGCAGACGCTCCATGGTGAAAGGTCACGGTCCATGGTGCACTTGAAACTACTTGCCTCTTTGTCTTCCTTCATCTTGTGGCTGAGGACAGCTGAGTTCATGCTTAACTAGGGTTTTTCGGTTGCAGAAGAAAGAGAGCGAAAGCATCTATCACTCATTTCTATGTCACTTCTATCATTAGTGTTAGCTCACAATGTGTTTATTAGTATGTTTTGATGAAAGACAAAAGGAGATTAATCAATTGATATATTCATCATGTTGTATTTGAATTATCTTGAACTTTATGTTGTTTAAATATGTTATGATTCTAAGTGAATATTGGCATGCCAGTGCATATTGTTTAATTGAGTTGATATAAGTTACCACAATATCTTGAGATGATTTAGAATTCAAATTTGAATATGTAATCTTTATGATATTATATTGTGTGATTCAAATTTGAATATGATATTATTATTCTCTAAATATGGCTATATCTTTTGAAATTAAATTCTGGTTGTTGCTTGGCCTAAAAATAGCAATTAACAGATTTGATAAGTTATATCCCCAAGCAAAATCAGTCATTAGCTGTTAAAGAATCAGCAATTAGCCGTTGAAGATTTTGGGAGCTGCTGTTGCTAAAAATTAGTAGCAGTTCAAGGTCTTGAAGTTGGACTCTAAGGGCTTGAAGACCAGCTAAAGATTTTCTTTCCCTTTTTAAATGTTACTTCAATTCCATTTGCTATAAAAACGGGAGGTCCTTCCAGATGAAAGCGACACAAGAGAGCACAAGCAAAGAACGAGAAGAAAGAGAGCTACACATGCAAATTAAGAAGAAGATGTTGAGAGATACATCGAGCTTATATTGGCACATCTATTGTGTTTATTTACTTCTTATTATAAATTATATTTTGAACCTTTTTCTTTTATTAGGTCAGCCGATTACACACGATTTACTAATTGTACAACCTACGAGTTGACCCTACAACTCTAAGTGTCCCAACGTACGCATTGCTCCTCAATTGTACTTGAGTACTTGGCCCTCCAACTAATCAACCCAACCCAAAACAAAGAAATATAACAAAATATACTTTATAATAAGAAGTAAATAAACACAATAGATTTGCTAATATAAGCTTAATATATCTCTCAATGTTTTCTTCTTAATTTACAAGTGTAGCTCTCTTTCTTCTCGTTCTTTGCTTGTGGTCTCTTGTGTCGCTTTCAGCTGCAAGGACTGCCCCTTTTTATAGCAAATGGAATTGAAGTAGCCGTTACATTCAAAAAGGGAAAGAAAATCTTCAACTAGTCTTCAAGCGCTTGGAGTCCAACTTCAAAGCCTTAAACTACGCCTAATTTTCAGTAGCAACAGCTCCCGATATCTTCAATGGCTAATTCATGATTCTACATGGGGATTTAGCTTATCAAATCTGGTAGTTGCTATTTTTAGGCCAAGCAACAACTAGAATTTGATTTCAAAAGATATGGCCATGTTTAGAGAATCATACTCTCATATTCAAATTTGAATCACACAATATAATATCATAAAGATCACATATTCAAATTTGAATTCTAAATCATCTCAAGATATTGTGGTAACTTATACCAACTCAATTAAGCAATATGTACTAGCATGCCAATATTCACTTAGAAACATAACATATTAAACAATATAAATTTCAAGATAATTCAAATACAACACGATGAATATATTAATTGATTAATCTCTTTGTGTCTTTCATCAAAGCATATTAATAAACACATTGTGAGCTAACTATCTCCCACTTTTTTATGAAAGACAAAACTCAATGAAATAACATATCAATACAATTTTGAATGGCACACCGCAAAAACTTGACAAATACTTCTGCCCCTTTTTGTATTTCATCAAAAAGGTAGCATAAGATGGAGAAAGGAAAATCGAAGCATATAAAAAATTATGGCAAACACATTAACTCCCCTTTAACAAATCAATGACGTATAAAAATGCTCCCCCTCGATCTATGATACTCATAAAAGATATATAAGGGGTTAAATACTAATAACAAAATCAATCACATACGCTATTGCTCATTGACTTGAAATTTTTGTAAGCAACATAAGGATGCAATAAGGGATTAATATATAAGAACATTAACAATACAATTCTCCCCCTTGAAGAATAAATCAAGATTATCGAAAAATCATCAAGTAATATAATTCTCCCTTATAGAAAGAGGTAATATCACTTGCAAATGCTAGGAAGTGTAACATTTTGGACAAATATATTTATCATAGACAACATATCATTTATGTATAAAGATAATCACATAACATAATAGCATAAGATATGAGGTAATATTAATCATGCTCATCTTCTGACGGTAATTAAGCAAATTAGAATTTGAAAATTTGAAAATCAAAATTTCTCAAATAGTAAGTAAATCATGCAAAGATAACATCACCTTCTATTTGGTAAGAATTCAAATTTTGATTTCTATTCATGTTGTTGAAATGAAAATTCAAGCCTCTGATTCAATCACACCAAAAATTTCCAGTTCAAGGCCTTGAACTATATTTCAGGGTTTTGAAATCTAGGTAGTGACAAAACAAGTGAACTTACCTTATTTTTACTTTTGGAAAACCATAACTTACCATATGCCATTGTGAAGCTCCAAATTTTTCTTGTTCACTTGAATTTGTATGAGGATTAAATGCTATTGAAAATTCACTATTAGTACCTAAATGAGGAATCAATAACATCCCACAAACATGCGTATTCTTTTTTGGCTTCTTCAAGAATGAAGCTGTTCGATCAAATCTTGATACTCTTTTCTTTTTGGATTCAAAATTGTTAGAAGTAAGAAAAATTAATGAGGTAAAGTTTTTCTTTCCCTCAATCTTGACACGTTTTCTTGATTTAACACCACAATCAAGAATTTTTGAAGGTTGAAAATTTAATGTGGTATTTAAATCATCAAAAATATGATAATTTGGAGATAAAATATTATTTGAAAATTCGAGCATGAATTTTACCTTATACTTACCACTTTGGAGAATGGATGAATCACAAGAATCTTTATTTTTCTCATAATTTTCAAGCAACTCCAAAATTTGGGCATGTTTGACATCATTATATATGACGCCTTGAATTGGATCACCCCTTTCATATTCTTACTCTGCATATAGTTGATGATCCTCCACTTCCTTAACATTTTCATCCATATTCATTTCATCCTCTGCCGCAAAATTTCTTAATAACACATTTGATTGGTACCATACAAATAATAAAGAGTCTCCCAAATTTCCTTGGCACTATCATAATGTGAGATGAACTCATAAATATCAATAGTACGAGCACAATATAAAATGTGTAAAGCTTTAAAATTTTTGGATATTCGCTTGTAATCATCTTCAGTATATTCATCTTCTAATTTTTCAATAACTTTTGGACCTTTCACCATAATCTTCCAAAGATCGAGACCCTTGTGCTTGATATAAAGTTTCATTGTTTCGTACCATAAAAAATAATTAGTACCTTTGAAAAGAGGGGCGCCTGTGGGTAGAGGATTAGGCATGGCCAAACCTCTATAAATTGTGCATTTTGTCCACATTTAGTTTTCCACATTTTCTATTTTGATTATCTTGCGACTTTGATCATCGCCATATTCACCGCCTTCTAGGATAATTTAACTAGCCAAACCGAGCCAACATTTAGTTTTAGGATTTTCAAGTTTTCTTTACGGCAAGAGAGGGAATTAAAGTGGAAGATTGGTAATTGGAAGCTTAGAGATTGGGAAGCCATTGAAGACCACCGTTGTTGCTAAGCTTTCATTCCTACTAATCTCTTCTTAAAGTCTTGTTTAGCTGTTATTAATTTCAATTATATGTGAGTAGTTGACTTAATCTAGGGACTTGTTATTAACTAATGTTAGATCTTTAATTTTCAATATTTGTGCTTTATCTAAACTTGTATGATTGAATTTCTATCTTGTGTATGAACTGTTGTGAGTAATTTTTTGGCCAAGTTTGCTTGCTTATACTAGATAGTTGACTGAAGTACTAAAAGGAAAACTCACTATTAGAATAACAAGTTAGAACTTAATTTAAGAATTCTTGAAAGAGAGTTGTTTGTTGACAGGAAAACCTAGCAATCAAAAATCTATAATCAAGACTAAAAACAAGGACATTTGAAAGAAAGTTAACTAAATTAGGTTAGGCAATTCAGTTTATTTCTAATGAAAAGATTGAATTTTTAGTTTGATTGTGCTCCTTTAAGTCATCCATTTCTAGGTAAAGTGCATATTTAAGTCCAACGATCCAATTCTTTAACAGGCGAAACAATTCCTTAGATGTTTTCAATTTGATTGAATTTTTCGATAGTTAAATAGTGATAGTTGAGACAACCCATCGAAATTTGGTTGCTTAGCCTTACATAATAAGACAAAACTCAATAGATTACATTTGGTCTCTGTGGGAACGATATTAAAACTATACTACAACACCCGTGCACTTACGGTAGTAATCACATGATAAGCAAGGGTGGGGTTGGGTCCTATCGTGGGATGAAACGAGGGTAGGAAGATCAGCCTCAATGGGATAATGGTGATCCATCTACATGACATACATACACATTAAATGTCAATGTGTAAATTTAGCACACAAGTAAACACAAAGAAAGTTCAATTAGATGATCCCCTTATCCCCATGTCCTACACTCACTCTCATGCATGTCCCACCTTATATGTACAGAAAGTTTTTTTTAAATAAATTTCTCTTTAACAAAAGAAAAACTTTAGTCGTGCTACTTAATACCTGCTATAGGACAAACTTCGCTCTGATACCAAAACAGCAACACCCTAAAAATTCTTAATAAACTAAAAAGAAGAGACTGAAGCCTTTTAAGGAAAACTTTCAAAATTTTGATGGCTAGGAATGTTACCGTTGTGTCTCACTAGAATACATAAGGTTCAAGTAGATTCCAATTTTTCTGGTTAAACCCAAGGATGGGAAAAAAAAAATGCATAACGTAATCTCGTAGTCAAACTCTGCCATTTGTTGGCCGAAACAAGTGTAAAAGAACTCCAGGAACTGACAATCCAAAGAAAAATGTTTAGAAATTTAAGGAAAGAAGTAATTATTTAAATTTTAAATGCACCACTAATGCTACTCATAAGTAAACATCGCCACTGTGTCACTTCTCATTCACCATCAGACTTCTCACCTAAAAGTAATTGAGAGTTTGTTATTCCCACAAGAATTTCACAATAACATGAAACTTAATGAAATAGCACTACAGTAAGGATACCCAAAAGTTGGTGTGCTAGAAAATGGATAAAAGAAATAAGAGCAAAACCAACATCAAACACAGATCAAACTCTTACACTTTTGGTGAAAAGTTGCATAGAGACGGAAATTCTCTCAAACTCCAAACTAATACAGTTACAAAAGAGGTACTCAATTTTTCCAAAAGAATAAAGATTTTGAATGGATCATCTTTACAATGTTACTACGGTAACTAACCATATACAGGAGAGATGACGCGACCCATATAGGAAGACAGGAAACCCGAACTGGGTGTAGGGCTACTGCTCGACTGGAATTGTAAACAAATATGACTTTAACCACATATAGTGCATTCTTAAAAGAAGCATTTTCCAGAAAAATACCCTTGTAGGGCCTTTTTCAAATCTCACGTTTTGACAAAGAATAACAATGCCTTTGTTTTCAAGTAGTAAAAGTACTACGAAAGTTTGGCATATACAAGGCCTTGTATGAAAACAACCTAACTCAGCAATAAACAAGAAGCAATAAAGCAACTAGTGATAGGGGTTAGACAAACCACAATGATTAAGTGATTCAGGGTTCCCAAACAAAGTAACATAGCCCCAATGAGATATGTGAAATACATTACCTGCTCAACTTATTCCTTTCCTTCTCGAGTCAACCTAAAACAGGAATAAATTATATTAGTGAATTAAGCTGAAAGCTAACTCCATAAGCCTCTCTAGGGTTCGTTTCAGCCCCTTTTTGAACATTCTCAATTTCAATTTCACCCTGTGCTTGCTTGCCCAAGCCTAGAACTAAAATGGCTATTCGACCATCCTATTCAGATTATATAGGCTAGAATATAGTGTTGACTTTAAAATTTCATTAAAAAAATCATACACAAACCCAATTGGATTGAAAGGCCTAATCTGGACTCAAATTCTCCTTTAAAATTACTATTGATGCAATTTTAATGAAATTCTTAGCCTAACTCTGCCAAAACTAGCAAAGTACTCCAAACCTCACTTCAGGGTCAGAATTGTGCAGTTTTAGAAATAACATTGTATCTTCCTTCATACAGCTCCAAATTCATTGATTCAAAATTTTGATGTAATTAGACATCCTCATGTACAATGTGTACCAAGTTCATAATGAGATACCCTCCCAACTATTCCCAGTAATTCATGTAAATAGGACAAGTGCTCAAGATGAATTCCAACACACTGCAACCCCGGTTTCTAATTAATTTAAAAGATCAATCCTAGTAATCCAACCACATAATTTTTATTTTTGAGTCCTGGTTAGAAGAAGGGTTCTATAGTAAAAATTCTCAAACTGCCCTCAACATCCAGATCTTTCCCCAAAAAAAAAAAAAAAAAAAAACTTTCGGCAATCCAATTACTTTGTTAAACGGAGAGCATTTTTCCTTGCTCCTAGAAATCCTGGCTTCCTTGCTTCCTCCCTATATTGACCCCAATCACATAACATTAGAAGTCTAGAGATGAGGATTAGGAATTACAAAAGAAATTGAAATTGACCGAGAACAAAGTCTTTTCCTTTTGCTATAATGAAACAAAATAAAGGAGATGAGTTTTTTTAGCTTACCAATGAATGTTTAATCCTTCAAGGGAAAGAAGAAGAAGAAGAATTTAATCCTTGTATGAGTGAAAAGGAGGGCGGCTTTGTGGTGTAAAGGGAGGTGGTGGGAGAATATCTTTTTTCTTTTGGCTTGACTAGGATATTAGGAGAGATGAATAAATAAGTGGTTAAAAAAAAGAAGAGTTTTTTTCTCCCACTATAGGTGGCCAGCTAAGGAGGGTTTCCTCTAACATTTTTATAATTTGTTTCTCTTATTTGCTTAAATAAGTTGAAGAATGTCAAATCCTAACCCAGTTATGTTCGGACTTATACAACTTAACTAACAGGAGAAATTTATTATTTTTTTTCTCAAAACTACGTGCAACTCAACTCTACACTCCCTTTTTGCTCTACTTGTCAACCACTTGTTCTAACTATTAAGCTCAAGTGCGGCACGAAAAATTCATACTACCACATCAGGAAAAATGAAAAGGAAAGAATTTCCTATTTCTAAGAATTTTACAAGTAAATATTTTTTCCCAGGGGCATTACAATTAATATCAAATTTTATACCAATGTATACTTTACTCTGACATTGCCTGCTTTAATTTTTGGCTTTGGCCACGACCTAAGCCGATCCTTTATCAACTAGTACTTGAGATCAATACTGAAAGCTTGTGAATTGCAAAATATTGCATCCTTTCAAGTGAATTTTGTCAGCTCAATTACTTCAAGACTTGTTGACCAATAACTTAAATTAATTTGTATTTTCAAGTATATTTGATTTTGAAATACTAGAATTTCGGGTGTAAGACAACCTAAGCAGAATACTGTCATATCACTAATTCCAAATTTGTGTGATCATATTTTCTTGAAAGTATAGACATAATTGTTAAATATAGTTTAAGCACACTTTGGATTTATATGGTCATTAAGACAATTTTTGACGTTTGTATTGTAGTGAGCAGTAGCACATGGGCTTCTTTTAAAATAGAGAGAAAAATGTGGAAACAAATGATTAATTAAAAGCATGCTGGTATAACGTCTTAAATAAATACTAATATTTTCATCAAAAAATTGCATGTACTCATCATTTTCCCTGTCACGTTGCTCACAATGTTACATAGTACCTACGTAGCCTTATAGTCACTGGTCAACTTTGAGAAAGTGCTAGCCAAAACTAGCTAGCAACGCTTCGCTTTGGTTAACTTTTGATTAAAAAATGAACATAATCTCACTGAAGCGTGCTTCTTTGTTGTCTGTCAACAGGAACGGCATCGCTTTCTTTGACCTAATTGGTCACGTGAAAAGAGAACATTCAACATGAATGGAGGAAGCATCCTCGGGAATAAAACACCTTGATTAAAGATTACATATAAGAGTTGTCTTTGGGAGTGTTTTAAGCTCTTCAATTTGATTGGTAATGGGTAAACTATCCTTTGGATTTTTTTTTTTTCTCCTTTTGGTTGGTAAGTACCATAATGTGCTAAAGGAAAAGCTGGTGAGGATTTTAGTTCCTTTGCTCCTCATGTCCTACTTTATATGTGGTATATTCCAAAACCATAATAATCCAGGTAAAGGTAAATAAGTTGATGAAGAAAGAGGCAAAATAAATTGAAAATAAGGTGCCAAAAGTGGTTAAAAAAACAATCAATTTCTTAAAGAGTGTTAACTCTAAGTGATTTTAGTGAATTAGATGTTTTAAATTCTATTTTTTAGCAAAAACATTAAAACTTGCCTTGGCCATGCTGGTTTTCTTTTTTCATAGATTATTAAGATATATTTAATACAACTTTCTTTTGCTTTTTCTTAGTTTAGTACTCTCTTGTTTGCATAGTTAATATTACTTGAAAGTTATTTATCAGATAAAATAAAGGGTCGTTTAGTTCATCCTTTTTTTTGGGGGGGGAATATGGACATGAAAATAAAATCTTTAATTCTCATACGTGATATTGGATTCATGGGTTTTAACTGGAGTCACTTTTTTGAGGGAATTACTCAAAACATTTAGGTTTGGGCTTTTAAGCATGCCTCTCCCTCTCCCTGATTTGTATAGATCTATACCCTTGGAATCAAATTTTTTAATTCATGTATTGGATCAAACAAGTAATGTTGGGAATAAAAATTACTCTCATAAACCTTGGTTTCATTTCTAATGTCATTTCATTCCAACTTTTCAATCACACGACCCCTAAGAAGAAGAAAAAATATTGATTATGTATCAGCTAAATCTCCATTGTAAAAGATAGTAGGGAGGGGGAGGAGGAAGAAGAGCACGATGGCAAAGAGACAACTTCATAATAAACTAAGTCAAAAAAAAAAAAAAAATGAGCAGGTTAAAATAGTCTAGTGATACGGCTAAGAAAAATAATCCAAAACAACTATACTTTCATTAGGTATAGATCCACCATCTTTTATGAACGCACCTCGTTTCACATTGTATATGAGACTTTCCTACCACCATTGATTATCAAATAGGAATGTGTAACTTATACATGACAGGTTTTTGTCAAGTTCGCTTAATTTGACCAAGTACCCATATATGCATCCCATGAACAATGCTAAAACTCAATTTACAAGCCCAATTAGAAATGGTATCTAGCATCAACTAAAATAAATCATTACCTTAAGAGCTTCAAAGCTTCAAGGAGGGTACTTCTAAATCGAGTTAGGTCCACTCGTATTTGTTGTTTGTCAATATACAATTCCTTCACAGTATCAAATCCCCTAGCCCAAATTGATGTTGGATTAGAAACGATCGGATCATTTGGACCATACACGTCATAAAGTGAAGACTTGTAAGGCTCAATCTTGTAGTCTATGTATCTCAAGTGCGTTTTTGGGGCTGGAATTGCGAAGTGGTGTTCTGATGCCCATTCTAGGCCCAATGGAACAATTTGTACCACCGCTGCCCCATCTGGCAAGAAGACTTGGTTTGTAAGCCCAGCTCCATGAACTCCAACCATCACGTCACAAGAGTTCACAATTTTTGCAAATTTGTCTAAGTTGGACATTTGATTCGGCTTGACTTTTTGGACTTGGAAGCCCAATTTCTTCGTTAGTCTTACTATCTCATCTTCATTGAGTAACGATCTTGATTTTTGACGAGAAATGAGGAGGACCTTGGGTTTCTGGGCTTTAGTGTGTTTGCTACCTTCAAGTTGTAGGATTCTCTAAGAAATTCTTTGAAATCAGCCATGGCATAGCCTCCTGGGGTATCAGAGCTATTTACCTCTAGATTGCCAAAGTACCTACATATTTATATATTCAGACCAAAAAAACAAAAAAAGGGGACAATAACTATTTACAGTCGATAAAAGAGGCTAAAGAAATTAGAATTGTGAAGGTAGGTCAGCCCTTCCTACTTACATCATCCCATGTCACTTCCTTTTCCTTTCCTTTTTTTTGTTGTTTATAAATTACTATAATGATTAAATAATCTAAATAGGGGTTATATCCCTTGTGGGATTATTTATAAGATAAACACCCCTAGAAAATTCATCAAAATCAAATTTGATGGATCTCTATCAAAGTCTTTAATAATGAACGGTTTCAGTCTCAGGAATCAGATGGGCCATCTCGTCAATGTGGCAGTGGCTTCGTATGGGTTTTATATTTGTTGTTAACGAGGGGCACTATCCCATCCCTCTTAACTAAATTCAATCCCATTCTAATATCTATCCCCATTGGTGAATGATTTTTTTATATATCTTTCCCAATGGGATTCTAACCCCCTTAAGAGCCCCATTTCATTTAGTTATGAAATCAGGTTTTTCCCAATCCATTGTCATCCCTACTTTTCTAGTATATTTCAAGTGAATGAAGCAATAGTGCATACAATCTAAACAATCTGCCTCGAAAATCATCCCTACACAAAAAAAGGCTCAAAAAACTTGGAATAAGCAGTTGAAGAGTGCCATACCTGAGACCAACTACAGCAGCTGGAAAACAATGCACTCTTTTGTCACCCTCTTCATTCGCATCAATGACATCGTGAGGTGACAAATGCTTTAATACCTTCTTAAACTTCCAATTCTCCCCAAGCAAATTATCAGTCACAACAAATTGAACCCTTGATCCAAAATGTCGGCTTGTGATGAACAATGGGATTATAACCTCACTAAACTTGTGAAAATTGTTGTCTGTAAATCCCCCAAATGAGAAAACTAGAGCAGGCACATTGTGTTTGACTTGGCAAGGTGGAGCCTTGATTTGATTAGCCTTGCCTTGAATTATATTTACTGGGGCTACCCAGTTCATCATGGTATTTTGGTCTTCTTTTTTTGGGTATGGTCTAACCACTCTTTTGGTTGGTGGGTGTTGGGAAGATGGTGCATAAATGGTGAAGGATTTGCTCTTCTTCTCAAGTATAATTGGCTGGTTGATCACACATAAATCTAGATGGACACCGGAACTGCAAGAAATTCCAGTGAATTCGAGCTCAGCTAGGCCTTCTTTCCCTGGTTCAGCATTGGAGAAATGTAATGGTCAAGCTCAATTAGCAAGATTTAAGTTCAAAATTGTAGGAAGTTATCCGAATTTTGAATCGGAGATCAAACACTTAATTGATACAGAGACCGTTTCTAGTTAACTTTTTCAAGATTTAATTGAGACAGTTTTGGCTAACTCTTCATTAGTCTTAACAGGTAGAAAATGATCGACAACATTGGATTTTAGTGGCAATGTGACTTAGATGACCAAAGTATGATGACAAAAATTTAGTATTGTGAATTTTGGGATGATGTAAGCGTGAGACATGATATATTGTGTTGGAAAATTTTCCAACAGTATGCACGAGTGAGATAAGTTATTCTACCCTAGGGCGGCTAGTCGCCATTTTGTTACTGCAGTGGATTTTTTTTTCCAGTGCATATGGAACATAAAGATCAATATAGGTGGCATTTGAATCGAGATAATTTATTTTTTTTCTTTTTCTCTTTGTAGAAGAGAAACCAAAGACCCCTAAAGAAGGAAAAATAACAGCAGGGTTTCATTAACCTACTCCATCTTAAGCTAAGGTACTTATTTAGTTACAACTCTCGAAAGTTTTGCCAGTTCTGTTAATTGACACTCAGTCATATGACTAACATGAATATCTTTCAGTGCGTTGAAAAATTGGACTAATCAATGATAATTTGAATTTAAAGTTCATAAATAATTAAAAGAAAAATAAGTTTTCAAACCATTTATCTCTGTGATTTAAAATAATATGTTTAGGTGACATATTTTTAGGACCTCAAATTACTTTACTATACTAATCCTGTTGAAATTTTCAGGATCCCAAATTCCTTTAAGAAAGTGGGAAAATACACTTTCCACGAGCAATCTAAGGTATGCACATTTTTTTTTTTTTTTTATAGGTAAGCGGCCCCAATCCACTAGATCCCTATCTCAGAGTATCTAATGGACCTTGATAGGTCAGGAAGAGGATGTCAAAATCTGGACACAAGCCCAACCACACACCGCAGAATTGCGCCCCGGATCGAACTGGCGACAGGTATGGTACGGACATTATTTTTATTCATTTGGGATTAGAAAACCAGTGTACGAATATGTTTTACTGATCCACCTCACCAAAAAAAATATGCTCCACTGATCCTATCATGTTACTCTATAATTGCTGGAATTTATTTCTAATTTTAATTCCGTTTGGCTGCGAATCGTTGTCATATTAATAATCACTGACGTCAATGTGCATCCCAAAAAAAAAAAAAAAAATCGCTGATGTCAATGATGAGGTGATCAGTTTTAAAAGCATTGGTCAAAAGCATGTTGTTGGGATAATATAGAGCACTCCAGTTCATATGCATGACAATACGCGAACCAAGCTCACAGTGTACAGAATAACATTTAAAAAACGATATTAAAATTGAAGAAGAATAAGTAAGAAAACAGCTATTTTAAAATGCGTTAGTTAGAGAGAAGTGGATAGGGAACAATTACCTCTAACTAGCCTACTCAATTGTACCTTCATTTGATCTTCCTGTTTCACAACAGCCCCTCCCTTGTTGCGGAAACTTTTCTCCCCTTCAGAAGCATAATATCTGCTTTTGTTTGTCATAGAAGGAGGAATATACGTCGTTGCAGACAAATCATGAATACTAGATTTACCCATTTTGAAAAGAAGGTTGTGATCGCTTCTATATTGCGAATTGTTTTCCCCCTTAGAGCCATGAAGCCTTGCTTCTTTGTGTGTATCAGGCGATACAATTGTCACTTTGGACGAATTAAGGACCTTGATCTCAATAACATTTTCAACTGCTTTACCAGATGTTTCAAATGAATTTAACATCTCAGAATTGTTTTTCTTTTCAGAGGCATTAGCTGCAGGTTTGTTTGGCGTAAGAGAAGGTGCAATTGTTGATGCAGACGAGTTATGAATGTGAATCTCGGTGTCAGTTTTTGTGACTTTATCAACTCCCGTAATCAGCATTGAATCTGGTTTAAGTTGTTGAAACTCAATCAGTCATAACACCATTAATTCAAAATCATCATTTAAAAAAGAAAAAAAGATCATTGGACAATAGCTATTCAATTTCTATATGGATTGGGCCTTGACAAACAAAAAGAAATGTATGTAAGTCCAAATTAAGTTTCTAGCCTAAACTTATGTGGTACTTGAAGGGTAATACACCGGCCCATACACAACCGAAGCCCTCATATGTCTCTCTGATCAATGTGGGCAGTCTCAGTTTTTATCTGATATTGACGTTCTCCCTGACGCGTTGATCACTAAAAATACCTAACATGTGTGCGCAATTAATTAGACGGGATGATGGCAAGTTTAAAAAACGACTTGCTTTAATACCATGTATTAACTTTTTATATTGATTAGCTCTGTACAAGTTGAGTAAGTCAGTCACACAAAGTTTTAACATATGGCCAATTAATAATGAGTGGGATAACTTGTTAACTTATATATCTACTCAAAATCTCCCATTTTGTCAATGTAAGATAGTTCCATTTTCAAATACTCTAATTAACAATCGTATTGTAATAAGTACGTACGCAGTTCTAATCAACACTCCCACCTTCTGCATATATATGTGTGTGTTTTGAGGGATGGGGGGTTAAGAGATCTATGCTTGCTATAATCGCAATTCGAGTATACGCTTATATAATTAGCTTCTAAAAATATTGGTAATGTTCGTCAATTCTATGGCTGAAAAATTCATGAAATCATGCATTGTTTGAACTTGATTAAATTTTATAGGGTTTAACACAAGTTTGTAAGACTTCTTTGTAGAACAAATTATAAGAGCAAATATTTTTCGAACTTTATAGATTTGTCAAGTCATCATATTTTAAGTGGGAGAAAACTAGTTCTTCGCAAACCATGGGAAAAAAGAAATGTAGAAATATATTAGTCATTAGAGTAGTCATCAGAGTATTTTTTTTTTTTTTTTCTTTCAATGTGAATGAAATGCAAATATCGATAATAATATAGGTAGGTGTCAAACCTAGATTCTTATAGTAATAATCCTTATCTATAAAATTTACCAATTATACTGACACACACGCACTGAGTAAAAGTATGAACATAACGGACAAGCGACATAGTCTCACTAGAGTACTGGTCTGTTCGTTGTTGTTAAGCAATGGAAGGCCAAACTGTCTTCGCAAGACAATATCACAATAACCTTTTTCAAAGAGAATTCATTTTTGCTTAGACACATGATCCACTATTGAAGTGCATAATCTTTTATTATGCAATTGTCTTGGATAAAGGTATGTGTTACTTCTTCATCCAAAAAAATAAAAAAGAACTATGTGTTACTTAAATTTGGACATTGGGGAAAAGTTATCTATGTTGTTAATTAGAGGTGGATTTAATCTGCTATGCATAAGCCGGCTTGTCATAGTATATATTTTTTTTCTTTCAAAGTTATTGTGACTTTAATGTAACCTTTGGTTGAATACAATGTCATATAATGCAATTATGATTATATAGCATGTGATAATCATAATTACAATATAGTTCTTACTTGTAAGGTAGTTGTTATTTGTAATATTCTCTTACAGCCAAATAAGATAATAGAAATAAAATTATAAACTTATTTGCATTACAGTATTGTTTATATCCAACAAAACATTAAGTACAATTAGCATAAGAACAAGTATCAAAGCGACTATCTCATTAAAACTTGCCATGAGACTGGAGAAAGATTCAACTTTATGCTGTATATGGGTCTATATAGTAGCAAAATCATGATAAGAAATGCATAAATCATTGTATGAAATAAAAAAACAGAAAAATCTATTACCAGAATATATGAGAAAAGAAAATCACTTACGTGAATTATAAGTGGACTTCAACAATGAATCTTGGTGGAGAGGAAGGACCAGAAGAATGAAGAATATTGAAGCAGAGAAAACCATCAGCCTCAATATTGGCTCTTTCTCCATGAAGCCTTGTAGTTTCATCCTTATTCACGAAATAGCAATTCTGCAAATATTCAAAATTTTGTTGCTACTAATAAACCTTTTCAATCTCTTTCAAAACAAATTCCGCTTCACGAAATTAGGGAGGGGAAAAAAAAATCGAGACCTCACAGCATCACTGGTGGTCTCCAGTGGGTAACAAACATATACAGGGATTCTTTGCTTCGCTTCAATCACCGTACCTATTGGCACATGATATATTTATAAAATGATGTACTTTTTAATACCGTCAACGTTCATGAAGCTTTTTTTAGTAGCAATAATAATAAGCAAAATGATGCATTGTATATATGAAGACACTTGAAGTGCAAGGAAGGAAGGTTCTTTTACTTGATTTACTTCCATTATAGCTCAACAACCTCTATTTAATTATTTAATTTTAACTTTGGGATTCGTTTAATTTATTTTTATTTAATTTAGGCAGACGATGTTTATTGAATTTTACTCCTATAAGTGTTCCCCATAGGTACGTAAAAGGGTCTTGCAACCTTGCTCAAGCGAGGGGGGGGGGGGAACTGAAAGGGTTTTGCGACTAGGCACATCTTAAGATAACTTTGATTATTGAAATTGAACACTTACTTTCTGATCGACATACTTTATAGTATAATACTGTGACTCCTAAAGTTTAGTAGTTACTTCCATCCAACTAGTTTCTTTCTCAGGTTTTGATCAGTAGTTATTAAATGCCAAGTAATTCTAACCCAAAAAGATGTCATGCAATAGTGCAACGCAGTTATACTTCACAATACCGAAGACTTTAAGACAATATGAAATTATTAAGGAGAATCGTCTTAGTAGATATATGTCAAGACTTATTAGCCGATCAATAGTCTGAATTATACTGCATGTGATTCCAAGAAATAAAAATCGTAAAGTAAAACAGTCCAAAAATAGATACAATAATATTGCATTATTATACCTCCCAAAATAACGAACATCCTTCAAAATTTTGAATATAATTTCAAAAAAAGAAAATTGCATCAATTTATTCTCAAGTCGATAAGAGAAAATACTACTCCCACTTGGACTTTAGAGAGTGCAAGAACATGGGCTTCTTTCCAAATAATGCAGGTCAATTACATGAAAACAAGTGATTAATTACATTATGTTTTCATGTAAGAATATAATCACAAAAAACTATAAATGCTCGGATAATTGGCATGCATTTATCATTTCCCCTATCATGGAGTTTGTTATTGCATGATAATAGCAACATAAACTTGTAGTTTTTAGCCAGCCAGGCAAAGGGCTAGCTAGACGAAACTGGCTGACAGCCGTTTGTTGTCATTATTTGTTGAATAATCAACATATTCTCATTGATGCAAGTCACGCAACGGGAGAATATTCAACATGCATGGATCAAGGTAATGGGGAGGGGGCAAGGAGGAAAACAGCCTGTTTCTTAAGGATTACATTATAAGCCGCCTTTTGGGATAGGCTCTTAATTTGGTTGGTAAGGGGTAATACTTCCTTAATTCTTTTGTACTTCTCTCTTTCTGTAGGTGAATGTGAATGTGAATGTGTGTATATATATATATATATATAATATATATATATATATATATCTATATATATATATATATATATATATATATATATACATATATATATATATACATATATCTATATACTATATATATATATTATATTTTATACATATATATATATATATACATATATATATATATATATATATATATATATATATATATATATATATATATATATATATATATATATATATATATATATATATATACATATATATATATATGCACACACACAACACACACACACACACATATATAATATATTATATATATATATATATATATATATATATATATATATATATATATATGGAATGGCAATGATTTTAGTTCTTTTTCTTACGTTATATTTCTTTTTTCCCCCTATCTTATATTGTCCTACTATATAATTGTTTATTCTCATCCTACGGCTAAAGCAACGGTGAGTCAATGGGGGCACATGCATTTAGAATGCAGTACTAGATGTTAGAATCATATACTATTTTTTTTATCCTTTTAATCATAGGATTAAGTAGCCTAAAAATAAGAGAATGGTACTTGAAGTAGTTAAATATTTATTTTATATGGTAAAATAAAATGCCTTTTAACAAGTGCATCAATTAGTGAATCTATTAATCGTTCATTATTAACTTTTGGATGAAATCTATATATTTGAGACTAATGTGCTCTTTTTATCAACGCTAAATTCATATAACAAATTAAAATTCACACTAAGAGGCACTATTCATTGTATATATGCTCTAAGGAGATCCTATAACATCCCCCAAACATGAAGAGATATTTTCTATCTTTTTTTTTAAAAAATAATGGTGGATTAAATTGTCCATCCTCATTTGACCTTCTCCAAGGCCACTCGAGACATCATAAAGAGAAGGGGCAGAAATTAGGCACAAAAACCCATTAAGGTGGAACGGCATGTTTCACAAGAGATGAATGCCTTTTGTTAGGCTCAATCATGATTCATCTTGAATAGGAGGATACTTATAGACTTAATTTGTCACATATTATATGTTATATACTAAACTATCCTCCTTTATCATTTTGTTGTCTCATTTTAGATCACCATAAATTTCAAAGTTTTGAGACGGAGAGATACCATTGAAAAAAGTAAAAATAAAACTTTAGATTGGACATAGGAAACATGAAAAAATACTTTCATTCTTGAGACGGAATTTGTAAAGAACTAACTCATCTCAACTGGGGAGCCTAGGTTTGTATTTACATTCATGTATAAAATTAGGGTTTACAAATATTTTACATGTTTAAGTTATAAGATATCCTCTATTATGCCCCCTTTAAGCCAGAGGGGTGGATTCATAGGCAGATTGAATTTTAGAAATAGAAAGCGTTGCACAGGGAGAGGCTTAGTAAACTAAGTGCCAACTGTAGTTGAGTAAGAACATAGATGACAACAAGATCACCGTAGGAGACCCGTTCGTTTACAAAGTGATAGTCCACCTTGATATGTTTACTTTGATCATGAAGAACATGATTAGCAGTGATGTAAGTAATGGCGATATTGTCACAGAGAACCTTAACCAAATCTCGCATAAGACTAACCAACTTAGCAAGGACATACTAGTATCAAGAGGTCACGGTTATAGGATTTGAAGACCGTAGAGTGCTTTTTAGAATGCTACAAGATCAAATTGGGACCTAGGAAAATGGCATAAGTAGTTGTGGAATAAGAACTATCTAGACAACCGTCCCAATCAGCATCCGAGTGAAGATGATAGAGAGGGATTTCACCCATTTAAGTGTAAGGCCATGATTAGTTGTGCCTTGCAAATATCTAAAAATACACTACACTATAGAGAGATGAGTAGTATAAGAAGCATGCATGAATTGTGAAATAAGATTCACTAATAAGATAGGTCTCGTCATAGTCAAGTATTGCAAAGCCCCAACCATACTTTGATACTCAGTATGATGAGATTATAAATCTCCATCGATAAGAGATAACATAGTCCTAGAATGAAGCACAATGCGAAATGGTATTAATTTGTGAATCTAGAATTTTGTGAGAAGGTCCTAAAGATATGTGGTTTGAGAGAGGAAAAGCACATAAGCAGTCCATACTACCTATACCCCAAGAAAATAGTGAAGATCACCAAGATCCTTTATAGGAAATTGAGTAGAAATGAGGTGAATGATATGGTGCAAAGAAGAGGGAGATGGAAGAGCCTGTGAGTGGAACAAGGGTAAGATGAACATAGAGAAGCAATATTAGGATGTGAGTGGAATAAGGTAAGATGAACATGGAAGAGCCTATGCGACTATAAGTGGAGCCCAAAGAAAGAAGACAACTGCTGAACTTATGGAACAAGTCTCAAGGAGCCTGTTTCAACGCATGAAGGGACTTGTTCAGCTTACACACATAGTCAAGATAATAGGGGTGAGTGAAAGTCTGAGGTTGAGTGATGTAAGCCTCTTCATGTAAACCACCATGGAGGAAGACATTCTTCACATCAAGCTGTCTAATGACGCACCCATAGGTAATGGCAATGGGGAGGACAACAAGAATTGTGGCAGGCTTCACTTCAAGATTAAAAGTCTTCTTATAATCAAGCCTAGCAAGTTGATCGAAGCCTATGACAACCAACCCCATGCCTTTTTGCGCTCAAAAGACCCATCCAGATTGTATTTGATTTGACACTTACAACTCAACAAATTCATGTTATCATGGTAAGAGACAAGATGCCAAATATCATTATGAACAAGTGCATAAAACTCTTCAGCCATCGTCCTTTGCCAATTTTTATCTTTTAATGCTCGCAAAAATGTAGGTTATAATGTGCAGTCAAAGACAAAAACTGACATGGCTTACTAACTCCAAGTTTTTGCACAGGTTTGCACAAGATGTCAATTTTTCAGAGTTAATAAGGGGATATACTAAGAGGCGATTGGGCTAAGGGGTCGGATGCCCCTTGATTGTGGATTGGGCTAAGCAATGTGATAGGGGGGTTGTCCACTAATGGAGGAGGCACATGAGAATGGATCATTTCAGTTAAAGGGGAGTGCCAGCATCATAAATGGCAGGAGGCGAGGTGCATGGACAAATTAGTGATAGGATAGACAAAAGAGAGGGTTAGGTTGAGATAATATGCCCAATTGCTAGATTAGACGAGGGTAGAGACTCAAAACGTGTGGCAGAAGTTGGAAAAACAGTTGGAAAGTCAAGTGAGTAGGATTAGGCATAGAAATGATATAAGAAGAGAAACATTTTGGGCCTTTGGCTCATGAGACTACAACTTAGGATAAGAAAAGACATCTTTATGAAACAATATATGACAACTGATATAGACACGACCCGTAGTAGAATCAAGATACCGATACCCTTTCTAATTTGAAGCATAGCCTAGAAATACACAATACTTGGATCGGGGTTCCAACTTGTGTTGATTAGTAAAGATGGTGGGAAAACCGTCACATCCAAAAACCCATAAAAAAGGTGTAATCAAGGGATTTATAAAAAAGGTTTTTCATATGGACAGTGACCATCCAAAAGAGGAGCTAGAAGCCGATTTATAATGAAATTAGCAGCATAGGCAGCACCAACCCAGAACTATCCAGGAAGATGTGCATCAAGCAAAAAAGTACATGCTATTTCAATAATATGACCAAGCTTTTGTTCAACAACACTATTTTGCTCAAGAGTTTTGGGGTAAGATTTGTAAAAATAACTGCCATGTTGAATGAAATGATCCTTAAGATACTCATTGTCAAATTCTTTGCCACCATCACTCTAACACCTTTTGATTTTACTGTCAAACATGGTCTTAACTAGGTTTTGAAAAGCACAAAAAATGTTGAAACACTTCAAACTTAATGTTCATAGGATAAATCTAGGTAAACCATGTGCAGGCATCAACAAACACAACATAAGATCAAAAATATAAATTAGAAAGTACATGTGACTGCCAAACAATAGAATGGACTCAATGAAAAGGAGTTCCACAATAGTGTTTAGAATCATGAAAGGGAAAACGATGAGGTTTGCTCAACTCACAGGAGACACATTTATTACTGAATTTAGAAGGAGGAGAAACAACACTTTTACCCCTAAGTGTGTCTAAGACACGATATCCACAATGACCTGGACAATGATGCTAGACATTCCCAGAGGCATGAGCAACAAGAAGGGTAGAAATGTGATATGGGAGTAGGAAGTAGGTAAACGCGACCAGCACTCGTACTCCGAAGAAGAGTTGTCCCCATTGCCTTGTCCTTAATATGCACAGAAGTATCTTTGCATAATTTTTGAATAGACAGGAAGTTACACTTTAAATGTGGCACATGCAAAACATTATTAAAAGTAAGGAGCATGGCAAAAGTGGGTAAATGCACTTAGCCAATATGACGAATAGGAAGTGCTTTCCATTACCAACAACAACGAAATCTGACCCGATGTAAAGAAGTTTGGCAGAAAGAATAACTTCCATAGGATTCATGTGAGACAAGGCGACTAGAATAGGATACCAGAGAGTTTTGTTAGCTTCACGTGATTGAATAGTAGTGAGAGCATTCTGGCTTGAGGTGAAGTTAGCTTAAGCAATAGTAAGGAAGTAGCAAGGACAATATTGTGCGATGTGACCTGGGGAAAGCAAAGTTGGCAAATAACTTGGGAAGGGGGAAACACGTTAGAGCAAACCTTTGGAGAAATACTAATGGAGGAAACTGAAATATCAAAAGCAGCTAGACTAATGCAATGACTAGAGCTAGAAGATATACTTGAAGAAGCTGAAGCCTGTCCCCCATAAGTGGTGGACTGATGTTCTGCTCCTCGACAACCATTGTTATAGTGCCCCCTACATCAGCCACCATAGCGACCTTGATTAGAATGATTTCCATGCTGGTTGTTGCCACGACCACATCCACTGTTGTTCGGATTTGATTCGTTTAAAGCACTACGAGAATTCCTGTTATGAACTGAAGTGGTAGAAGTAGGTAGGCCCTGATAAGATGATGCAATCTAAGAGTATGACTCATGCATGTGAAGAACCCGAGGCTCATACAAATAAGCTTTGTGCGAAGTTCATCAAAGGTGAGATGCCCCCCAAGACATGTAGCGATTGTCAGAAAAATCTCATATTTGTCATCAAAGCCATCAATTGTGTATTAGACCATCTCCTATTCAGTCAAAGGGGAATTAATAGTAGTAAGAGTCGTTTATATTATGGTTTCTTTGAGGAAAAAAATCCATTGATTAGCATGTTTTCTTCTTTAAATTTTAAGTTTCCTGCGTAATTCCAAAGCTTTGGCGAGACTGGTAGTTTGGAATTGTTTGTAGAGACTCCTAAATATGAAAGAGTGAACCAAGTCTCTTCAACAAGCATATCACTTGAAATAGTTACAAAAAGAAGTGAGCGGAGCATTTGATCAACCCAAAGCCAAGAAGAAAATAATGGATTTGTAACTTTTCACCTAGTTGCATCATAGATAGTAGTTAAAGATGGTGGCATGAAGTCGTCAACTGAGCCAAGCAAATAGTAGGAGATCAAGAAGATTGTAAATTGAATCCTCCAATTGAGATAATCATCGATGGAAATTAAGGGTACGTACCTTGATAAAGCTTGTAATATTAATGTTAGTGGGAAGGCTCAGAAAAGTGGAGGATAGGGGCAACGATGGAGTGGTGTCGTGACCACCGAGATGCATGACTTGTAGTTGTGAGATGTTCATTGATCTTCGTTGTAGCCAACATGGGGTTGACTCCACAGGATGAAGTTAACATGACTCCATTGTTCATTTTACATATTAGAGTTGAAAAAGCTTGGGCTATTATAGTGGTGAGACACTAATATAACCCAATATTACGTTGAGAAACTGCAACTTTTTACTATGATTAAAAACAACTTAATTAAGAACTAAAACCAACAGGATTTTCCACTGTCTAATATGAAATTAAAACCCGAGTTACTATTTTGGACCAAGTCAAAATTGTTTTCAAGGCAAATACGAGATTACCAAGTTATTACGTCAACTTATTCAAGCCGACTTGTTTGACAACACTAATATCTCATCTACTATAGGCCTTAACATTACTAGAATCAAATCTCAACACAAAAGAGTAGAAATAGTGATTCGATCGAAATCTTTCACCTTTAGTCAAAAGGTTGCTAGATACTGATTTAGTGAGAGCAAGATCCAATCTCGATGAAGTAAGCATATTATTCACATAATGGCTCACCCACATAGACAAATTAGGGGGCTTTCTCATACGTGATGGCAGTTAAATAGAAATTTTCTTTTTTGAAAGTTTATTCCTTTCCTCTTTAATCTCTATTGCCATGAGAATTACATATTCAGGATGGTTTATTTGCTTGGTACAATTGAGAACATCTCATCAAGTTCTTCATTTTCAACTACATTGAGGAACGAGAGGATTTAGTTGAGTCTATACTATAATGGGGGGCCACCATAGAGCAAAAAATAGCAATCTCTCAGTTTCACATTCCCAGTCAAAAAATTCATATCTTGTCATATTATTATCAAAGTTTACTTTTTAAAAATTTTAAAAATCATCTTTTACTTGAAACTCATTTTAATAATATAAATATATTTAATACTTATTTTCATAAACTTGATTGTGAATATAAAAGAGGGAATAATAAGAAGAAAAAAAAGGCAAAGTCAGAAGTCCCAACCAAAAATGTTCAGAGCACGTACTTTGATTGATGAAGTGAACAAGGGGACTAAAAAGTGCCAACCAAACCACTCACTAGATTAGGAAGTAGAAAGGTCAAGGAAGAACAAGAATAATAGGGCACTAGTAATTAGACTAGAAAGACAAAGCAAATGCAAGCAAGAAAGCAACGTGATGTTGTAATAGATGCAAATCAAATGAAAAATTATGAGCAAGAGAGCTAACAATAGGTAGATGGGGAAAAAGCTTATTCTGCTCCAGCCTACTTCAAATTACGAATGGGCAATGTTTTGTTTTTTTCGGATAGGGAGGTGGGAGACGTCAATAGGAACTTAGCAAGTTTTAGTGGAAGTAGGTGCAAGAAGCAAAGATTTTAAAAATAGAGTAACATGAATAAATGAAGAAAAAAGAAATGAGAGAAAAGTTGAAAAAAATTGCTAAGGTCTCAATTCAAGCATAGTTAACATTAGAGTTTGCTAATGGCCAGTTTGAACAAAACTTGACTTGCCCCAAACTGATTGAAACCGGACCGACCTCATCAAAATAAGTCTGGACAACAATTTTAGTGGCCAAGTTTGAAGCGGCTTGGTTAGGAATGGATAGAAAAATAACTAAATGACTAGCCCAAACTGAGTACTTAAGTAGCCCGGGCTAAGACTAGCTAGAGTTGGCTAGGCTTTGTTCTAAGGCTATTTTCATTGGACTTTCAAGTGTAAGACCGTTTTTAAAAAGAAGTAGCAGTTTATGTAAAAAAGAATATAAGAAAAACTCACATATATTCTACTTGTTATTTTTCTCTAATACAGACATTGCTATTACTTTATTTTGAGATTAATATATAAAAGGCACATTTTTTTGTGGTTCTAATTAAATCTCAAGTTTCTAGCTATCAGTTGTCCATTAATCTTTTTTAAAAATTAAAATTAATTTTCAAAAATGTCAAAAGCTTTAAAACATCCACAGAAATAACAAAATTTTAAATTTTTAAAGAAAGGATCCAAAGCAAAATTTAACAAAAAGAAAATACATTCGTTAACTAGATTTCGCCCGTAAAAAAATATTACTTCACTAGATTTGACCATTTGGAAAATTGAACCTGCCTAGACCATTGAATCAGATCGGCCCAAACTACAAAGCACATAAACAAGTTTGGTTATGGTTCCCCAACTCGACAAGCAGTTACCTATTGTAGTTTATATAACGGTGTTCAAAAAATCGATAACCTTTAAACTTAACCATAAACCGGCAAAAATCAAATAGCTTTTCAGGTTAAACAAATTGATTTAAATATATAGTTAATAAAAACGGGAAGCTGAGAAGCTTTTGGGTTTGGTTCTAATTCAAAATTTGGAAAATAAAGGTTAATAGAATCAAACCAATTTATTTTTTATTTTTTACATATCCCTTTTCTTTTAAATTTTATGTAACACCCTCACTACCTACCAGGGATGTCACACCGCCAGGATCCCCCGAGGGAGACCCTTAAGGCTCTTCTTCTTTTAATTTTCTTCTTAATTTTTACCCAACTTTAGCTTAGGTTAGGAAAACCTGGGACGAATTCGGCAAAGTTCCGTCTGTAATATCAACATTTCCATAATTTACATTATAATTTGTAGGGTACCTGTATCATTACAACTAAAATTCAAAAAGGAAATAGGAGTTTCCAGCGAGTCACACACTCGCGGTTGAGGCTTATGCCTTTACAACAGTCATACAGTTAGTTACATGGTTCGCAGATAGTCCAGAGCCAACTACATGTTTACTCTTTACATTACATCTAACAAAGAAGGACATGGCAGCTTCAGCAAGCAGCAGCAACATAAGAACACTTTCTGGAAGACTGGATGTCCGTAAGCAAGCAGCACGCATAATCTTTCATTCATTACCTGGGAAGGGGAAAAGGGGAAGGAAATGGAGTGAGTCACTACGTGCTCAATGAGTGCCCCCTCCACTTCCTAAAGTAAACCTTTTCCAAGTTCTATGACCTTTAGTGTGCATTTGTTAATGTGCACGTGGTATTCAAGTTACGTTGAGCTATGCGATACACATTAGGGGCACTTGACCATATTATTAACATAAAGTGTTCTTCATGCGAGGAACGTTGGCATGTTAAGGATGGGCATCATAGGACGTGATTGTGAGATGTATTAATACTCATTCGTCCAACATGCACTTTCTAAGTATAGTTACTTAACGCAACATAATGACTTGATGCAAACGTAACTATCTGGAGTAAACATGAGAACTTGACCATACACTACTTGAGATCATATGAAACAAAGCATTTTCATTCATATTAGTCGTATTACGACTGCTCATCTTTCTTTCAATCAACTATTAGTCGACCTTCAACCTTTCTTTTCATAAAGCATTTAAGACGGCAATTGCCAACTACATTTTTCATTCATAAGGAAAATACTTGTGGCCTAAGATCATTACAGGGTGCTGATTGGGTGAGAACTATCCTCGATCCCATAGTGAGACCTAACGCTCATGCTTAAGCTCTTACTCCCGGGATGGCTACATATAACATATCGGACCATTACATTAACCCTCGTCAGGGCCTCTAGGGTTTATCCGGACTTATCCCCTAGGAAAACATTACATTATATCATATTGTCCGCAGCACATTATCTTAGCCACTCAAAGCGTATCGGCCATAACGGCTAGTAGTTTTCCGTTTCAAACAATGAAATCATTCAACGTATAATTCCCATCTCCCTTTTGTTAAAACGTTTTAGGGGTTCCTCCCAAATACTATTTGAATAGCTAAAATAGGCCATAGCTCGTTACTAGACATGGCTATTGTTCATTTAAAACACATGAAAAGTCATTAGTCAAAACATCCCCCTTCCATACACATGTTACATTTTAAATATGCAAGGAAAGGGAAACACACACATCACATTTAAACACTTCGTAATCATTTCAACACAATGAGCCACACATGGCCTCGCAATCCACACGATTGCGGTAATTTCATAACCCGAACTCCCTCCTCACAAGCACCGTACCACAAGACCTCGATCGCTCATAATTCTTTCCTCAAACCATCCAACTACCAACTCGATTCATCGATTTATTAATCACATCATCTTATCATATTAGCTTATGAAAAAGAGAGGGGAGTTTAGGCCCTTACCTGAGCAACCAGCATCATTCAGCGGAGCGTTACAACAAACGTGCAAATAGCCACATTTATTCGTAATTCAACGATACTTTATTCAGTAAATCAAATATAATTCCATGCTAAACACAACAATGCATTTCGAAGTAATTTCCCTAGCACGAATGTACTAAAAGGGTTCAAATTTATTTCGTTACACACATAAAACATTAGCTAGTCCAATTCGAATGGAAGCTAAACACGTTAGACTAACTTCGTTTTTAATCCATTTTCATAAATTAGCTACATAACTTGAATCGATGCTAAATACGTTAAATTAACTTCGATTTTAATTCCGTTTTAAACTATAACTCATTAACTTGAATCGAAGCTAAATACGTTAAATTAACTTCGATTTTAATTCCGTTTTAAACTATAACTCATTAACTTGAATCGAAGCTAAATACGTTAAATTAACTTCGATTTTAATTCCGTTTTAAACTATAACTCATTAATTAGGCATAATTCATTTTAAAGTCATTTTTCAAGCGCGATTTAACACGTATCGATTTGAAGAGTCATTCATTGCCTCGGAATTACATTTCAAGCCTATTTAAGTCGTTTTAGCATAACATGATTCGAGTTATGATCAGGCAGCGAGTTTGCACATGCATCAATTCAGGTATTATTGAAAGTACGGTTACAGCCTATAACAATTCCTGTGCATTTCTAAGCTGAAAATTTACTGTTTCAAAACATGCATACTGACGGCAGTGAGCAAGGTATGTTTGTGCGGTTTGGGCGTGCATAAATAGGCTTGAAATTACCAGGCATCACATTTTCAATCAATCTCTGACATTTCTAACTACTTGAGCTAACCTTAATCTGACATGCAACATCATTCTACTGAATTCATACTTAAAATAACAGCAACAGCTTAGGAGAGGATGTTCACTCACCTAAAAGTGCTTAATTACCCACTCACTTGGCAGTAATTCACGCCCAAACCCTTTTGAATTCGTTCTTGGTTCAGCTACACCCAGAACCGAAACCCTAGCTTTGATTTGGTCGCGATTTGGGGTTGTCTGGGGTCGAATTCGACCCCCAGATTTATAGAGGAGGTGGAGTGGGCAGTGGCTCGCCGGAATCCGGCACGTGGGCGGTGGTTTTTAGGTGTTAGACGCGTGGTTGGAGAGCTGACTCGTTCGTGTGACGTGGGGGAAGGAAAACAGGCAGTGGTTGGGTGGCTGGCGACGCGTGGGTGAGGCCAGACAGCTCCTCCTCTCGCCGGCGACACGTGACGGCCGGCGGTGACGCCAGGCGGCGACCGGTGGCCCGCGAGAGAGAGAGAGAGAGCGTAGCAGAGAGAGAGAGAGCGAGGTGCGAGAGGAGGGGGGTCGGGTTCTGCCCGACTTCGGTCCCCCTTCCCCCTTTTCAATCTTTTTTTTTTTTTTGGGTTAAACTAACAACATACAGCTAAATTTTGATCCGTACTCGCTAATAGTTAGGTTAAACCCAAATTGAACGACCTACCATGTACATTTTGGTTTAAACTTTGGGAATCTGTCAAGTAAAACGAAAAGCGATTTTAAAAACTGGGTTTAGCATAGATTCAAATGTTTTATAAATAAGTAGCGTCAATGATAATATTAGTCAAATAATCGCCCCTTTTATTGAAACTAGTCGCTAAAAACTCACACGGTCGATTTAATACTTTCGTCGGATAACAAATTAAAAGCAACTGGTAAAATCAACAACTAAACAGTTAGTCGGTGATAGCACGAAAGCATGGCCCTTACATTTTATTTGCATGATGATATTTTAAGTTGTTAATTTTTTTTTTGATGGCAATTTTAAGTTGTTAATGTATGAACATTTAGTTAAGATTACACCTTTTGAACAATTTCCAAACTCTCCCCAGGCCCAATGATTGCTACATACGAAATCCCTTCTAAGACATTTGGTTAGTTAAATATGAATTTGGTGCTATTGTGCGCTATGAAATGTTTCTACCTAATATATTAGGTCTGGCAACACTTGTGTATCTCATGAGATATTTAAAATCCTTATGCTAAGGCATAAATTAGGTTGCAATCCGAAATATATTTCTCTAAGAAGGGAAAAATTCATTTATGTGATTTGTTTAAATTAAAGTAGCGAACTCTTTATTGATCTAGGGGACCTTTAGCCAATCTAGCGGTTCTAAATTGTGGACCTTTCTCCAATTTAGCGAACATTTTGTAGGTCTAGCGGTTTTGAATGGTTGACCTTTTGCCAGTTTAGCGTAGATTTTGAATTGTTGACCTTTTACCAATCTAGCGGTTCTGAATTGTTGAGATTTCGCTGGTCTACCATACCCTTCACCAGTCCAGCACACCTTTCACTGGTTTAGCTTTTTTTAATGTTGATCTTTCACTGGTCTAGTGGATCTTTTGGTGGTCAAGTGGATCTTGATGTCGGCCTTTCATCGATGTAGTAGATATTGAGTTCGATGTTTCACTGGTCTAGCAGACATTTCACACGTCTAGTGGATCTTGATGGTGAAATGTCCCATTGTGTCAGAAGCCCGTGGTGTCCCATTGTGCTAGGGACCAGAAATGTTCTTGGAATGCCCTATTGTGTCGAGAGCCAGCAGTGTTGATGGAATGTCCCATTGTGTTGGGAGCCAGCACTGTCTTGTTGTGCCAGGAGCCAGTGATGTCCCATTATACAGGGAGCCAGCGATGTTGTTGGAATGTCCCATTATGTCCGGAGCCAGCAGTTTTCTATTGTGCCGAGAGATTGTTGTGTTGAAATGTCCTATTGTGCCAGGAGACATTGGGATCCCATTGTGCCGGGAGCCAGTGATGTTATTGAAATGTCCCATTGTGCCGGGAGGGTGCAATGTCAGATTGTGGCAGGAGCCAGTGATGTCCCATTGTGACAGGAGCTAACAGTCTTGAAATGTCCTATTGTAACAGGAGATAGTGATGCTGTCAAAATATCCCATTGTGCTGCAACCAGTGATGAATTGTAGTGATATGGATGCCTGAAGATGTGTAGCCAAATGTTCATGGACTTGGTGACATGAGAGCCTGAAACCTGTAGCCAGATCCCTATAAACTTATTGGTATGTGAGCCTAAAAATCTATTGTAGATCCTTAACTTATCGTTGATGACATGTTAAGATGTCAAATCTTCAAGTTTGACCTTTTTGCCACTCCGGCGTTGATGTCATGTCCTTCTGATGGGGGCTTGGTGAATGTTGATATGTCCTGGACATCACGATGTCCTAAGATAAGGAGGATAAGGTGTCTGCTATGGCTATATCCTCTTAAGGCTAATTACCTGAGACCTAAAGTTGGGCCGATGTTCTTTCTATAAGAATGTTGGTGAATTGTCTAAGAGCGATGATGTTGGTTTAAAGTTGGATTTGAGGATGGATCCCCCACTTTGACTGAGCCTGATTAGGGTGAGGGTTCATGTATAGATGTCTTCTACGATAGTTGTTTATCTAATCTTAAGATCCTTTGATGTAGATTCCGGGATAAACATGGTCACATGCACTTTATGTATGGTGGTTGTCATGTCTAAATGCGCACCTCTTTGGTCAAGGATTCCTAAGTGATCAAGGTTGAGGGAGAACTACTAAATAGGCTAAACACCCATGTATTGACAAACGTGCAATTGCTAGCCTAAGTGAGACTATGCATACATGTTTGACTATGCAGATTTGATAGTGCCGACTATGCTCACTAGTGATGACTTAGCCTTGTATAAAGGTCTCACGCTAAGTTTAGGGCCTATTAGATAAGACCCAATTAAGGTATGTGAGGATTATGAGTTAGGCATAGTGGTACTTCGTGCTTAGGCTACAACACATTATAGCATGAGGGGTAAGAAGTTGAGCGACTTTTTAGTTAGGACAGGTTATGGGTTATAAGTTAGCAAGGATAGGATATCTTTTCTTTTAATGAAAGAGTAACCTTTAATTTTGCATTAAGGTTCTCTTCTGAAGACGCCTATAATTTTGGTTTATTGCAAAAGAAACCTTAGATATATAGGAATATACCAAATGAGGATTTTTTTTGGTTGGTGCTTCTTAGAGTAGCCTTTAATTTAGTTTAAAGAATATGGTTAACTCCTTGTTAGGAAATGTTTGCCATGATGGAAGCCTTAATTGTCTAGAAAAATGCAGGGGAGCCCCTTGTCTTGCATAATAGGTGAGTACCCGCTTAAAAAGAACGAGTATGCGCTCTTGATGTTTTAGCCACGGTTTAGATGTAAGTCCTTAATATTGGAATGGAGGTCGGATTAGAGGCTATGATGATTGAGAAGAAGTGGTAAAGTGGATGAATAGTTTTTCTAAGTCTAGTTTGATGGAAATAGGCAATGGAGTGTTTCTTTCTCCTCAAAAACCAAGTTTTATTTTCACTCTTCTTTTCCCTTTTTAGATTTTTGTGCTATCCATGGTTTTTTGTAACCTTAGGTTTGTCATCAGACAAGAGCATTCTAGTAAAGAAGGAGAGAAATAGAATAGGCATAGGAAGTATGAATGAAAGTGTGAACATCTCAAGAGTTGAACTAAAAATATGGAAGGATTAGTGAATCAGTGAAGGGACTCTCCGACTTAAGTTGTGAATGCAAGTTTAAAGGATTGGTGGCGCTGCTTATATCCAACCTCTAGTTTGAAGGTATAAAGTAGGCTTAGTAGTGAAATCCTTAAAATTAAAGGAATTGCTAATATGTTTGGTCTCCTATCTTAGTACATTAGATGAATGGGAGAACCTTTCCTAAACGATAATGCAAGCTTTATTATAAGACCTTCGTTCTCGTGTTAAATATGAGTCTAAGGTGAGTCCGCTTAGCCTAATCTAATGTGACCCTTTTTTTTCTTCCCATTATTGTTTGGAATTTGAAGTGAATCCTTGAATAACCTAAATGCGTTTCTAAGCCCGCTTAGCTTGATCTAATGTGACCCCTTTTTTGCTTCCCCCTTTTTGTTTGGAATTTGGAGTGAATCCTTGAATGACCAAAATGAGTTTATAAGCCTAAACTTCTTAACTCTTTGTCTCAGGTGCATTGCTAGCATTTTGTGCAAATTGTGCGATCACTTTCGTAAGATGTCCCATTTTTTACTTCTTTTAGGTTACGATTGAAAGTAATTTTTATTAGACTACATCTAAGTGCCATCTCTCTCATCTTATCTATTCAAGTAACCAGGTGATAGTTTGAAAGGCGAAATTTAGTGAAAGTCGGCAATAAAAGGGTAAGGTTAATGGTTTTGGCTATGGGTTGGGAAAATGCTAATGACCTACAATTAGGTAAGAAGGAGATGATGACATGGTGGGCTTGAAGGTTTAGGCTAGGATGGGAATGAATGGGGTAGAAATGTAAGATTTAGGCTGAAATTGGGCCTTACCCTGGCTCAGGTTGTAAGTTAGGCTTAGAAAGTTGTCCTATACACCTAAATTTGATCTATGTCGACCCTAAATAAAATCACAAATCTATATTGGGCTTGAACTTAACTTAAGTCTAGCTTACTTAGAACGTGCTGGTTTAGGCGTGTGGGTAAATCTAGGGATACTCATATATGGATCCTACACCTAAGGAATAGACATATGATGCATGAACCATGGACTTAGGGATGAATAAAGTATCTTGCTCCTTACTGAGCTTATTGTAACTAAAAAACACAATTGGATACAATCTAGAATAGATTAGGACTCTAATGGTCTAATGGGTCATATTATTGACTTTGGGCCTAGATAGACTCAAAGTAACTTTGCTAACCCATGAACTAAAATTCTAATGCTGTAGTCTTAAGAAACTAACTCTATGCTTTGAATACAAATCAAATATGGACTGAAGAGAAGCAAAATTGATGGGATCTTCTTGCCTGGATCCCAACCAGGTTCACTATTGGGTCCTAAGGTGACTCCTGCCCCTCCCCTTAGGCACGAGCTCATGCATATAGACTCCTTAGATCCCAACCAGGCTACTATAGACGTAATTTCTACCCATTTTCTTAAATGTAGGGTGGTATATGAACTGTTTGGTTTTTTTTTGGGACAAAACTCGACTGGGTTTCTCCCTTTTTTTAATTTTTTTTTCAAACCTAGACCACAATTGTGACTTTTATGAACTCGAACGGGGCAACATTCGTTCGGGTGCTAAAGTCAAGACCCATCAAAACTCAATTAACCCAAAAGTCGTGTTTTAGTCCTTAACCCTTGTTACTCGACTTGACATTTCTTGACCTAGTCTCTCTTAAGACCAAAAGTGTAAATGTCTAGTCTTTAGGGATAAAGGTAATTAAGTTACACAAAACACATCCACATACACAATTGAGTTCTTTCCTAAGCTAGATTTCTATTTTTTTAAGGGATTTAGGTAAGGTTTATAACAGTTTTCTTGTGACCTAAATGCTTCATACGTCATCCATACCATGCAAGGTAAGACTGGAATATTTTGGTTGCTTTCCTGTATCATGTGGATAAGGAAAGTAAGTAACAAGTGGTTGGAACAATTGTATGCTTAGTTGAAAGTTTAATGGACCCACCGAGTTAACCAACTGCTCTCCCAACGGGCAATAGCAAGGTTCAATCTAGAAGTACTGTTAACCCAATACGACAACACCTTCAATATAGGAATGCCTAATGCAAGTGTAATTAAAAACAATTTCCCATATTGAATTTCAAATCTCACCCTCTATTCTTTCTTTTGGGAAAAAAAAAAAAAAAGAAGAAGACCCTAGTGGAGCCGCCACTATAAGGACCACATCTCGACATTCATCCCTTGGCTGCGGCTCTCCCACGAATGGTTGGACTCGCTAGCTAGGTATTTGGATTCAACCATGATTTTTTAATTTTAAAATCTTTAGTAAAACGGGTTGGAATGCAGTAGAATCAAGGGCTTTGACTAGAGAGCTAGACTAATGCTCTGATCCAAGAAACTGACTGGGTTCCTTTGCCACAGCCAGGTCCAGTTCTTTGGCCTGGTTCAGACAACAATGTCAGTCTGACCTAGCAAAGCGGGTGGCAGATTTAATCTAGGAATACTGAACTCAGTTTTTGGCCCAAACAATCTTTATTATCCAAATCCTAAACCTGTTCTACCGGTAGGCATAATCGAGACGGATCGCTGATCCAAAATGAATGTTTTGAGTGTATACAGGGTGAAATGAGGTTAGGAAGTGCACATCTGAGCCTTTGCACAATAACTTCAGTAATAAATTTCTAAACCATATTAAATAACCAAATGGGTCTAAACTAGGTGTGTACATATACATATACATAATATATATATATATATATATATATATATATATATATATATATATATATAATATATATATATATATATATATGTATATATATATATATATATATATATATATATATATATATATATATATATATGTATATGTATATATATATATATATATATATATATCTATATATATATATATATATATATATATATATATATATATATATAGATATATATATATATATTTATATTTATACATGTAATATATACTACTCACATATATATATATATATATATATATATATAATATATATAATATATATATATGTATATATCTATATATATGTATATATATATATAATATATATATATATATATATTATATATATGTGTGTTGTACGTGTATTATATTATGTATATATATATATGTATATATTATATGTGTATATATATATATATGTATGTACATACACACATACACACACACACACACACACAGATATAGATATATATATATATATATATATAATATATATATATATATATATATATATATATATATATATATATATATATATATATATATACACGCATATACATTAGTAGAATGAGCTTCTCCATAGAATGAGTAGGATGATGCAATAGTAGCCCTTGGATCAAGATTAATGGATGAGATTTTAATGAAGGCCACGTGACTTGATAAGAATTTCCCTCTCTCTGGCCCTCTCCCTGCTCCTCAGGTTTTCGCTGTGCTTCCTTCGCTTTGAGTTTTTGCTTTTCCCTCTCGATTTTCTGTTCATTCTCTTATGTTGCTTAAAATCGTTGCTTACAATTTGCATTCATTGGTGTCATTACCAGCTTTTTCATCAAAATTTTGTGTTGCATTTCTTCTTTGTAGTTTTTTATTGTAGAATTTGTTGTTGACAGTTCGAGTTCAGAGGTTGTTCTTTGTAGTTTACTGCTATTTCTTTGAGTTTGGTGTTTTCATTAGGGTAAATATTATATTGTAATTAAATCACTATATTTTATTTGATTTTCAGGGGGTAAATTGTCGTGTTAATCATGATTTAGGGTTTGTCGGTAAGTTTATTGAAATTTTAGCTTTTATTTGGTGAATTTTTGTCTCATAGTAGGGGTTGTATGTGCGCTTTTTGTACAAAGACCTAGAATTTCTACTTTTGATGATTTTGATTTTCTGAATTTTACGTATTTTCCTATTTTTAAGTTTAGCATAAACTATTTTAATAATTCATGATCAATAAAAATATAAGTACTGATCAATAGGTATAATTGTAGTGAATATCTAAATATGCAGGTGGTTTTTCCATCATTGTTGTTATTCAACCCTTCTCTATTTGGTGATCAATAATTTTGTTATTAGTGATGGCTGGGGATAAGATTAGTGATTTGTTAAATATATATTTAGATTTTGGGTAATTTCTTGTACAACTAAGCTTTTGTGTTATTGGTGATCAATAGATATGTCGTTAATGATCAGTAGACTTGTAAATGTATAGAATAAATATTAAATTTTTTGCAATTGTTGTTGGAATTTATTACTTCTGCTGTTGGTGATCAATAGACGTATTATTAATAATCAATAATTTTTAGACTAGTGATCGTTTGTCATATGATTAGTGATCTCTCAAATAAATGTTTAGTTTTTCTACAATTGCTTCTCCATCTTAGTTGTTTTGTTCTTGGTGTTTAATAGACGTGTTAGTGATCTCTTGAATAAGTGTTTAATTATTTTGAACTACTTTTAGAACTTTCTGCTTTTGTAGTAAGTGACTAATACATCTATTATTAGTGATCTATAGATTATTGATTGGTGATCGATTATTATAGGGCAGTGATCTCTTAATTTTTGTTCTTTATTTCATTTTCTTTTGTTTTGTTTTTAAGAAATGGTTAGTGCAAGGAGCAATCAAACTTCAAGAAGGCTTGTTGATTCTCAAGAGGATCTTGGGCTGGAACTTAAACTACAGAAAGGTAGTCGCGAATGATTGATGTTGTTTCCTGGTGCATTTGCTTAAATTGATGGTTAAGAATACTGAGGTTACTTTATTAAAATAATTTTTGCATTCAGCAGTTTAGACTGCAGTTGTCTCAAGCAGCAAAAAGGGATACAAAGTGAAGGACAAGTTGAACTAGGGTGCAAAGATTACATGTGACAGCAAACCAACATATTTATGTTGAACACCACAAATTTATATAGCGATAACCATACATGGCTATAATGATCACCAAACAAAACTGTAACGATCACCAAAATAGAAATTATTGATCACCAATTGATATCATTCATAGGAACATATACTATGATTCTTAATAATGATAAACCACAAATGCAAGAAAATAAAGATCATCAAACTATCCCTGAGAATATTTTTCATGCAAACCCAATATATTTATGGTGATCATCACAAAAAGATCTTGTGATCACCAAACACAACTCTAACGATCACCAAAACATATACAATGGATCACTAAATCAATTTCTAAGTGAGGACATATATTATGACTTTGTAAACACATTCCTAACATTTCATTAGTTGATCATCAAAAGGAAAACTAATGATCAGTAAAAGTAATCCTATTGATAACTAACTAATGCCCTCAATCTGGCAAAATCTGAACATATTTGGTGATCTATAAGCATAAAATTAGTGACCAAGTTTAAAATTAGCAGAATGCAGTTATAAAATATCATGCAGAGGAAAATGGTTGCTTCACCACTCACAACACTAAAAAGAGTCTCCTCCAACAAGTTTAAAATTAGCGACCAACAGACATATTATTAGTGATCTATAAGTATAAATTAGTGATCAACTTTATAATGTTGTTTATTGGTTTAGTTAGTGCTTATAATTCTATACATATAATTTCAATTATCAACAGGCGTTTTGTGATTGATCAATAGGCATAACATTAGTGCTCACAGATGTTACTCCTTCCTAACAGCATAGAATTATCTCTTATTTGGTGATCAGTAGACATGTGTTTTGTGATTAGTTGGCTCCTGATTAGCGATCAAATGACTAAGTGTTCCCATTTTTTTTTTAGGCGCTTTGTTAGGATCTTATCCATTACAATATGGCATCAGTAGGAAAAATATCTAGTGATAACAAAATACAAGATCAGTTATCATTAGGAACAATATTAGTAAGCACATATATTACTCACTGATCATTCTTAGAAGTCCCTCATTGTCACTCGATGGTCACTACATGTGTGTTTGGTGATCAAATAGAATAAGGTCAATGATTAAGTCATTGAGTCATCAAATATAGGTACAACTTCGGAGAAATGACTTCCTTCCAATAGGGTAACCAACAAAAAATTGAACAGTGATCAAATAGCAAAAGAACGGTGATCATCAAATTTGGATTCAACTATATCTTTGATTCAAGCTATATACAAACTCAACAGTAAACATTATCAAAGTTTTATGAACTCTTACAATCAGAAACTTAGAGAACATTTGTAAATCAAACTAAAAAGAACCATTCTACTGAAGTCAAGGAAAAATTAGCAATTTCGTGCAACTTAGGGCATATTAAAGCAAAAAATAACTCAAACCTAGCTAGAACAACGCAACAGATCATAATTCACGCACTTGAACTAATTTATAAAACATTTATTCACTGAACTTAGCTTGAACAATGGCTAGTTACAGCACTAACTCAAATTCGAAAACTGCAGCCAGAGACATATTAATAATCAAGAGCAAGAGTGACAGCAAGAGAGACAGAGAGAGAAACGAATGAACAGAGCAAAGGAGCCAGGCAGCGAGAAAGGAGCAAATGTTAACAACGGGTCGAGGAGGAAGATAGAGAACATAACACGATGAAAGAGAGTTCATGTGAGGTTAACTTTATTCGCAACCCTTAAATCAGAATAAACAGCCAAGATTGCATCGTCCTACTCCTCCTGTGCAATCCTGCTGAAATAGTTCCCATATATATATATATACATATATATCTATATATATATACATATATATCTATATATATATATATATATATATA
>JAKOGI010003348.1:50000-56851 GCA_029747015.1 Carnegiea gigantea | reverse complement strand
TATATATATATATATATATATATATGTGTGTGTGTGATATTGGGAAAAATCCGATTTTTCCCCGAAGGGGCTTTTACGCCTCCATCTTGCGGGCCCGGTCGATGTCACGGGCCTTGTTTACGAAGTGTTCTAGAATTTTCTGGAGCCTTCCAGAATGGTCTGGAACCTTTTGGAATGCGCTAGAATGTTCTAGAGTGTTCTAGAACCTTCTGGACACTCTAGAGTCTTCTAGGATATTTGTATAGAATATTCTGGAAGTGTGATATTAGCCGTATGATCAAGTAGATCTCCACCGTCTATTGTGGTGGTGGTAGGTGGATAGAACATTCTGGATGTACAATCTCCACCGTGGGATCAAATCGGTCTCCACCGTCTATTGTGGAGGTGGTAGGCGGATAGAACATTCTGGATGTACAATCTCCACCGTAGGATCAAATAGATCTCCACCGTCCACTGAGGAGGTAGATGTGTATATAAACCCCTAAGGAGGGTTCATTTGTACATCAAGCATTCCAAGTGCAATACAAGAGCATTCTCCCAAACTTTTTCTCTCTCTACTTTCTCTCTCTAAATTCTCTTAGAGTGTGAGTGTTCCTACTTAGCTTCTTAAAGTCTAAGCCAAGCATCCTTAAGGCTTACTAGCAAGCTAAACAAGAGTTCCAAGCAAAGTTTGCTAGGCCGCACGGGTTTAAGTTTGAGTCAAGCATCCTTGGACTTCGAACTGACTTGACCGGCGGAGAGGCGTTCCCTGGTGGACAACCCGGGGGTTGCCTTTTTTTGCAGGTTGGGCCGGGTAGAGCCGAGGACGACGTAGTGTTGACTGCCAGCTGTCAGATAAACCCGACCCTTCGTCCCACGTCATCAGCAACCGTACACAGAAGGATTCCTTTCGGAATCAGATTGGCATCGTCTGTGGGGAAGGAACGTGAGGGTTATGTTACGGTAGACGCGCTGAAGGGCGTCATGTCTACCATGGCCGACGCCATCACGCGTCAGGTCTCTGAGCAAGTCAGGCGAGCTATGGAGGCGGCAGGCAGGCGAAGCCTCTTCTCCCCCTTGAATACCCGTTCGCCCGCGAAGGGGAACCCTCTCACCGTCCGGAAGGGATGTCGTCCCTTTGCCCCATGGAGCGTAGCCGTGAGGTTGCGCGGTCAGAGAGTAGCGATCGGCTCCCTACCGGGTGGCACGGGGGGCGTGCAGCGATGGAACTCATCGGTCGATCCCCACGAGGGACAACCGCAGTCTTGACAACTGCTTCTACCCCCTACGTGACACACTCCCGACGGACCGCCTGGCTCGAGGAGCAGGAACAGACTTCTTGACCACGAGGTGAGAGCTCAAGCAGGCGTCGTCTCAGTCCAGAGCGTTGCACACACCGTGACCGTACCCGAAGCCTGCCTCTAAGAGGGACGCGTGGTCAGGGGCTGCAAGGGAGGGACCGCTCTCCCCCAGGCTATTGTGACACGGCCGGGAGAAAAGTCCCTCAGTGGTGGAGGTTGAACGCCATCCGGACACCCCCATCAAGGTGTTTGGGACGGCCGCTTGGCCAACCGTACTTCCATTCTCCACCCCATTTAGCGCCGAGATCATCAATGCCCTGCGGTACGGGAAGGTCAAGACGATAGACCTCCATGACGGGACCACAGACCCGGAAGAGCACTTGGGAGTTTGCAAAGCCCAAATGTACGTGCAAGATGTGGATGATGCATCCTATGGCCGCTACTTCCCCGCCACCTTGAAGGGGGTGGCGCAGTCTTAGTTCAACAATCTGCCCCCGGGGAGTATAACCTGCCTCCAAGACTTGGCATATAAATTCGTCAGCCAGTTCATTGCCAGTCGCAAGGAGAGGCGAACTAGCATCCATCTGTCGAAGATCAAGGAGGGGCCACAGGAGTCCCTCGTTGAATTTGTCAAACGCTTCCATCAAGAAGCGGTGCTGATTCCTGACCTGGAAGATGGAGTAGCATACGCTTCTTTCTTGAACGGTCTCAAGAGTGGGCGCTTCAAGTTCTCTCTAGCGAAGCAAAAAGAGACGACGTTGGCAGAAGCCCTGAGGAAGGCCGCGGACTTCATCCGGGCCACTGAGATTTGTGCCGATAGCTCAGACGCGCCAAAGAAGACGAAGGCTCCTGGGGATAGGGGTTTCAATCATGGTGAAAGGAACCCCGCCCCCCGGGACAGGAGGCCGCAGTTCAAGGGACCCGACCCTCGGTTCACCACCGACGCAAGGAGCATCCTCATGGAGGTCAGGTGGGATCCGATGTTGCGTCGACCGCCTCCTATGACAGCACCCCCAGACCTCATAATGCCCGGAAGTATTGTGAATTCCATGAGCAGAGCGGGCACACCACGATCGAATGTCGCGAATTGAAAAAAGCCCTTCATAAGCTAGCTGACAAGGGGCAAATTGATCAATTCTTGAAGAGAGGCCCGCGGTTCCTTCGACAAGAATAGGAACCTGCTCCGCCCCCACCACGGTATGGGGATTGCTCCACGGAAGTTATGGCCACTATAGCGGGTAGCTACGTGGAGGAGATAACTCGATCGACGTGGAAAGCCCAGCTTAGAGGCACGCAACAAGTGCTTACCGTGGAGCCGGGATCTAGCCTAACGGCGCCTACGATGGTATTCGGGGCGAAGGACCCCCGCGATTCGCTTCTCACCATAATGACCCTCTGGTGGTCGAGATGAAGATCGCCAGTGCAATTGTGCGGCAATTCCTGGTCAACACGGGTAGCTCCGTGGATATCATAACTTGGGACTTCATGAACAGGCTTGCGCACCCAGGGCGCGACATCGTCCCCATGGCGAATCCCATCCTGGGCTTCGGGGGACAGGAAGTGCATCCCACGGGAATGATCTGCCTCCTAGTGCGTTTTGGGGACAAGACCACGTTCAAAAGCCTTGAGGTTGACTTTCTGATAGTTGACGTACCCACGGCCTACAATATAATCATTGGACGGCCCACCCTCCATAGAGTAAAGGCCGTCGCTGCCCCGTACCTCCTCTAGCTCTAGTTTGAAACGGACGACGGCAACGTAGGTGAGCTGTGTGGGGATCAACAGACAGCCCGGGTGTGTTACCTGGTGAGCATAAAGCCCCTTATCGAACGGACCAGAGAGCGGGGGACCGCCGGACTACTCCATATGGAAAAGCGGGCAAAGGTAGGGCCAGCTATTTCGGTCCCCGAGTAGTTAGTAATCCACACCCTCGCTTCTTCCGAACCCCCACGACCCCCGCCAGAAGTCGCAGATACGGTGGAATCGCTACAGCTTGAGGAGGGGCGGCCGGAGGCAATCCGTAGTTTCCCTCTTGTGCGAATACAAGGACGTTTTCGCCTTCGGACTAAAGGAGATGCCTGGCATCACCCCAACTGTGATGGAACACTGCTTAAATGCTGATCCTCGGTATAAACCAGTTATTCAAAACAAGCGCCACATGGGCCCCGAGAGGGCGGCCGCAACTAATGCTGAGGTTTAAAAATTGTTGAAGGCTGGCTTCATTCGAAAATGTCAATACCCCGCGTGGATCTCGAACGTGGTATTAGTTAAGAAGCCAAATGGGACCTGGAGGATGTGCGTGGACTTCACAGACCTGAACAAGACCTGCCCAAAGGATAGTTACCCCTTGCCAAAGATCGATAAGCTGGTGGACGCCACGGCCGGTCACACCCTGCTGAGCTTCATGGATGCATTCTCCGGGTATCACCAGATACACCTGTGCCCAGAGGACTAGGAAAAGACGGCATTCATCACGGACCGCGGCCTCCACTATTACAGGGTGATGCCCTTCAGTCTAAAAAATACTGGGGTAACTTTCTAGCGCCTAGTCAACAAGCTGTTCGAGCCTCTCATTGGACAAATAATGGAGGTGTATGTCGACGACATGATCGTGAAGAGCAAGGCCGAAGAGGACTACAGTAGCAATCTGCAGAAGACATTTAAGATACTCCGAGCAGTCAACATGAAGCTCAACCCAAAGAAGTGCGTCTTCGGGGTTCGGTCAGGAAAATTCCTTGGTTTCATGGTTAGTCACCGTGGCATAGAGGCAAATCCAGGCCGTCCTGGACATGAAACCGCTCCGGAGCATGTGGGAGGTGCAGCGCCTGACGGGTTGCATAGCGGCTCTTGGCCGGTTCATGTCCCGTTCCGCGGATAAGTGCCAGCCCTTCTTTCGTGTCCTGCGTCAGCGGAATAATTTCAATTGGGACGAGCAGGTGGACGAGGCCTTCCAGGCTTTAAAGACATACTTGGCTCAGCTGCCCAAGATCACCAGCCCTGCAGAAGGCGAAGTTCTGGTGTTGTATTTAGCTGTGTCCGAACATGCGGGTAGCGCCGTCCTTGTGGCTGAGCAATCAAGGGAGTAGATACCGGTATATTATGTAAGCCACGCCTTGGCGGGCGCAGAGATGAACTACCCCCTCGTCGAGAAATTTGCGTATGCCTTGGTCATAGCCAGTCGGAAGCTAAGGCCTTACTTCAAAGCTCATAAGATCTTCGTCTTAACCGACCAACCCCTAAGGAACGTCCTGCAGAAGTTGGACGCCTCGGGATGCCTCCTGAAGTGGGCCATGGAGCTCTCATGTTACGACCTTGCCTTCGAACCACGGCGGGCTATCAAGGTCCAGGCACTAGCTGACTTTCTAACCGAGAGCACGGCCCCTGCAGGGGAAGATTCTCAACTCCGGCCCTGGCATTTATACGTGGATGGCTCATCCACTAAAGACGACAGTGGAGCCGGCCTCATAATTGAGAGTCCCACTGGGACACGTTATGAGCATGCCCTCAAGTTTATGTTCAAAGCGTCTAACAATGAGGCCGAATATGAAGCCCTCATTGCGGGGATAGAGCTCTGCTACACCGCGGAAGCCGACGACGTCCAGGCCTTTTCTGACTCCCAACTCATTGTCAGCCAGCTTAATGGCGCCTATGATGTGAAAGACGAGGTCATGGCGGCGTACGTCCGGCGGGTTCGCGAGGCCACCAAGTTACTGAAGCATTTCTCCATCACACATATTCCCCGTTCAGAGAACCGACGGGTAGACGCCCTGTCCAAACTAGCAAGCTCCAAGAACATCCAATAGGAGACTCTGACAGAAAGGAGCTTCGACTTACATGCGGTGCTGTGTTTAGACAGAAGCCTAACATAGATGGAACCCATCCGCGCATACCTCACTGACGAAACGTTGCCCGCCGATCCCAAGGAGGCTGAGAAAGTAAGGAAATGGTCAAATTGGTTGATCCTATATGAAGTGATTCTTTACAAGTGATCTTTCGCCCAGCCCCTGCTACGGTGCGTGACCCCTGCGGAGGGAAAAGCGATATTAGAGGAACTACATGAAGGCATTTGCAGCTCACATGCGGGGGGCGGCGCGTTAACCATCACGGCCATTGGAACCGGCTACTACTGGCCTAGCCTACGAGAGGACGCAATGACACTGGCATGGACTTATACAAGTGTCAGAAGTTTGTGCCCATCCAACGAGCCCCCTCCACCGCCATGACACCGATAATCAGTCCACTCCCGTTCGCCACATGGGGCATGGACATTCTCGGCCCTTTTCCCAAGGCTACCGGCCAACGCCAGCACCTTTTTGTGGCCGTGGACTACTTCACGAAGTGGATTGAAGCCGAGACCGTCGCATCCATAACTACCGCAGAGGTGCGTAAATTTATCTGGCGCAATATCATCACTCGACTTGGCATCCCTCGTGCCTTGATTTTTTATAATGGTCGGCAGTTTGATACCAGTAAACTCACGGACTACCTCAACAACTTAGGTTACCAAGCCCGCTTCACGGCCGTGGCGTATCCCCAAACTAACGGTTAGGCCAAGGCGGCTAACAAATGCATCCTCCATGGTTTACAAAAAAAGCTCGACAATGCAAACGGCAAGTGGGCGGATGAGTTGCATGGCGTCTTATGGTCCCTGAACACCACGGAGAAGACTACTACAGGCGAGACCCCGTTCATGCTCACCTATAATGCTAAGGCTGTCTTGCCGGTCGAAGTGGCCCTCCATACTCATCGGTTGACAGCTTTCCAGGAGACCTTAAATAATGCGACCCTACGCAAAGCTCTTAACCACCCCCCTCCATTCGCAGCGATGCCCTCCTCCGCGAAGCCCTCTATAAGCTACACATTACGCGGCTATACAATCGCACAGTCAGGCTTCAACCTATTCAGATCGGCGATTTCGTTCTTCGGCGCACGGAGGCCGTCACCTGCGTGGGGGAGCATGGCAAGTTAACGGCCAACTGGGAAGGCCCCTACAAGGTTGCTTCGTAAATTCGCCCCGGCACATATCGACTGGAGACCCTCCAGGGCAGCCCCATCCCATGGGCGTGGCATAGCAGCAATCTGAGGAAGTATCACGTTTAGGCATATGCTTGTTCTTTTTCATTTGGTATGTACGAAGTTTACGCTACATAATGAATATTTAGGCCCGGGCGGCCACTTTTTGCACACCTGCCTACCTCTTGCTCTAATTTCAGCACGGCCTTTCGGCCGGTCGCTATACTCTTAGCCCCTCCGCGGGCTAAGGGTTCTAGAGCACGGCCTTAAGGGCGTTCGCAGCACTCTTAGCCCCTTCGCGGGCTAAGGGTCCTGGAGCACGGCTTTACGGCCGGTCGCTACGCTGTTAGCCCCTCTGCGGGCTAAGGGTCCTAGAGCACGGTTTTACAGCCGGTCGCTACACTCTTAGCCCCTCTGTGGGCTAAGGGTCCTTGAATACGGCCTTTCAGCCGGTCGCTATACTCTTAGTCCCTCTGCGGGTTAAGGATCCTAGAGCACGGCCTTACGGCCGGTCGCTACATTCTTAGCTCCTCTGCGGGCTAAGGGCCCTAGAGCATG
>JAKOGI010003348.1:0-45000 GCA_029747015.1 Carnegiea gigantea | reverse complement strand
TGGATCAGAACGGGCACAATCTCGTAAAGAGATGGGCACCTTCTGTAAAGCATTTGGAATTACCAAAATAGAAGCCCCTTCTACTACAAGAAAGCGACTTCAGAAAAGAAAGCCTAAACCTACATTCAGAAGAGTCCCTCTAAAACAGCCCAAACCATTTGTCAAAAAAGAACCGCCCAAACCTGTTCCCAAAAAGAAGCAAGCTTCTAAACCGAAGAAGAAGCCTGTAGTCTACTACAAATGTGATAAAATCGGCCACAAAGCTTTCCAATGCAAAACTAAACAAAAGATTAATGAGTTATTTTTCGGAGAACCCGAGCTACAGAAAAACCTTTTAGCCTTGTTAACTACTAACATTTCTGGATCTGATCAAGATGAAGATTATTATGCTGAGTCTAGTGAGGATTCAGAGTATGAATCATCTCCAATCTTATCCTTAAACATTATTACTAGTAAACCACAAAAGGAATTTCTTCTTGATCTCATTTGCCAAATCCCTGACATAGAAATAAAGAAAGAATACCTTGAAAAGCTCAAAGGTATTATTTTAGAAGAAGAAGACAAACCTCTTAAGTTTAAACTAGGACCTTCTTCTTCTTCCTCACTTACTCAAATCTTTGATTGCTAGCCAATTACAAGTCCTTATCAGTAAATTTCAACTAGACAACTCCAAATGGAAATCAATGACCTGAAATCCCAGGTTCGATTCCTCAAAAGTGAAGTCTCTAGTCTCAAGACAAAAGACCTTGAGATTGAAACAAAACTTGCTTTCCTCGAATCATTCAAAACAAATCCTCCAAGTCTTGAATCTGAAAACATTTTAGGCATTCAAGAAACTGAAATTCCGCAAATTCAATTTTTACAAACAATTTCCAAAGTAACATTTCAAAAATGATATTCTATAGTTAATTTTGTAGTTAATGATTTTTCAATTAATGCAGTTGCCCTTATTGATAGTGGAGCAGATCAAAACTGCATTAAAGAAGAAATTATTCCTACTAAGTTTTGTGAACGAACAAGGGAACAGTTAGTTAGTGCTAATGGTGAACCCTTGAACATTTGTTCCAAGCTTAACAAAGGTTATATTTAAAACAACAATTATTGTTTTAAAAAAATTTTCCTTATCGTAGACAATATTTCTAATGATATAATTTTAGGAACTCCATTTCTTACACAAATTTATCCTTTTACGGTTAATGAAACAGGTGTCCATACAAAAATTATGGGCAACACTATTTCATTTCCCTTTTTATCTTCTGCACATCAAAAAGAGATTTTGAGTCTGCAAGCATCTTCAATTTTGAAGCAGATTAATAGTCTGCAAACCAAAAGAAAGCACATTTGTCATTTATAAGAAGAAATTTCTTATCTCCGCATTGAAGAACAATTGCAAAAACCTTCCATCCAACTCAAAATTAAAGATTTTGAAAGCTTGATAAAGAAACGATTATGCTCTGACCTTCCCAATGCTTTCTGGGAACGAAAGAAGCACATCATTTCTTTACCATATGAACCAACTTTCAATGAGAAAGATAATCCTACCAAAGCACGTCCTAGTCAAATGAATTTTGAATTACTTAAGCATTACAAAAAGGAGATTCAAAATCTGCTTGACAAAAAACTCATTCGACCTTCCAAATCTCCCTGGAGCTGTGCAGCATTTTATGTTAATAACACAGCAGAAAAGGAACGAGGTGTTCCTAGACTCGTTATTAATTACAAACCCCTTAACAACATTTTACAATGGATCTGTTATCCTCTCCCAAACAAAAGAGATTTACTTAATCGTCCTTATGATGTAAAAATATTTTTCAAATTTGACATGAAATCTGGATTTTGGCAGATTCAGATTGCTGAACATGATCATTACAAAACTGCATTTACTGTACCCTTTGGACATTACGAATGGAACGTAATGCCCTTTGGACTTAAAAATGCCCCTTCAGAATTTCGAAACATCATGAATGACATTTTTACTCCTTACACCTCTTTTATTATTATTTACATTGATGATGTACTAGTTTTTTCCAAAATTATTGACCAACATTTTAAGCATTTACAAATCTTCTTGCATGTCATTGAAAGAAATAGACTTGCAGTTTCAGCATCAAAATTAGTATTATTTCAAACAAAAATTAGATTTCTTGGGCATGATATTTATCAGGGTACCATCAAACCCATTATGAGATCCCTGGCATTTGCTGACAAATTTCCAGATGAAATCAAGGACAAAAAACAGTTGCAACGCATTCTGGGTTGCCTGAATTATGTCTCTGATTTCTTTCCCAATCTACGACATTTATGTGCACCTTTGTATAGGAGACTTAGAAAAAATGCTATCCCCTGGACTAGTGAACATACTAAGATTGTTAGACAAGTCAAGGATAGAGTTAAGTCTCTGCCATGTCCCAGCATCCCTAACCCAGCTGCATTCATGATAGTCGAAACTGATGCATCTGACATAGGCTATGGAGGCATACTTAAGCAAAGACTGCAGTCACATAAGCAAGAACAATTAGTTAGATTTCATTCTGGATTATGGCTCGGTCCACAACAAAATTATTCAACAATCAAAAAGGAAATTTTAGCAGTAGTTCTTTGTATATCCAAAATTCAAGATGATCTATTTCACAAAAAATTTCTACTTCGTATTGATTGCAAATCCGCCAAAGAAATTTTACAGAAGGATGTAAAAATTTTGGTTTCAAAACAAATCTTTGCCCGTTGGCAAGCTATTTTATCTGCCTTTGATTTTGATATTAACAAAGGAGAAAGCAATTCCCTTCCTGATTTCCTTACTAGAGAATTGTTGCAAGGAAAGAGTGATAAAAATATTGTTTTACAGGAAAATAAATGAGTACGTCCAAGAACAATCGAAAAGACAAAGGCAAAGGGATTAGGCGAGCTGAAGACTATCAACTTGCAGTTCCTATGCAGCTCCCTACTCATAATCAATTCCAAACTCTTGCTCAATTTCCCCCTTTACCATACAAATCAATCGTAACTAAACCACCGACAAAACCTACCATTGATAATGCCTATGTTGTTCGCCATACAGATCATCTATTCCTTACAAATTACAAAATAATGCCTTCCCCAGAAGTAATCAGGCCTCTGGTCCAAAAGGCTCTTGGCAAAAAACATTTTGCCACGGATCATTCTCAAAAAACCCAACAATTTTACAAGCTAATCCTTGTGGATGCTCGTTCCATTGACATTTCTCATACCTTTGACAAAATGAATCCTGGACATATCCTTTTTTCCAAGTGCATTATTAGACAAGTTCTGAGTACTCAACAATGGAAAGATCCATTTGAAGAAAAGATGTTTTCCATTCCCTATACATCCCAAACCTTTGACTACCACGATTACAGAATGGTGTGGTTTAGGGCATTTCTTCATCGTCCTGAAATCCATTCTTAGTTTTTTAATTTCCATGACAATTGTCCTACACAATTCCCCATCTGGTTTTATCACTGGTGGACATGGTTTGGTTGCAGTCTTGCTGTTTTACCAATTGAAGCTCAAGGAGGATGGGATTTCTGGGATAAAAACGTCACTCCCTTGAAGCTTACACAAAAGAAGTTCAATTTTTTAGAGTTTTCAACATAGCCTGGATCTTTAGCTAGGAATACTGGCTACAAAATTACCTCAAAAATTCATTTCCTCTATCTTTTGTTTGAGTTTATAAAGTTAAATGGTGGAATGAATTCAAAACAAAATTATGCTGCAGTGAGAATGTTGAGCACCACTGCAGAACCCGTACAAAGAAGTTTACTTTACATAATCTGCATACATTTGAAGCCAAGGCAGGTATTGGACCATCTACTCCACAAAAGAAAGAGAGTCCAACAACATCTACCAAGGCTCGTTCCAAGGGTTTGTCTCAAAAGGAAAAGGATATCCTCGAGTTTCTCAAGGATGACCCCCAAATGAGGCAAATTTTCCTCCACAAAATTCTTGACAAAGTAGAAGATTTAGATGATGAGACTCTCAGTTCTGCTGGCTCTTCAACAAAACCATAACCACACAAAATGGATGATTATTAAGATTCACAGGACCCATATGAGCTGTGAATATGACAAAGGCTGGCAAAGGTTAAATGACTTTGGCAAAATGTAAAAGCCAAATAACTCAAAAGAGCCTGCAGGGGTCATTTGGCCCTTAGCAAAAGTAAAGGCTATTCGTACTAACGAATCTTTTCTTTTGTAAGTACCAACAAAAACACCTTTCATCAACAGTGCTTCCACTGACAAAAGCAAACAATATGAAGATAAGGATGACTCACCAGTAGTGCTCCTTTTCTTCTATTGGCAGACAAAAGGGATCTTCTTTTGCAAAAGACAATTATTGCTGCTCCTTTTCGCATCTATTTAAGGAGCTACTTCATTTGAAGGAAGGCAGAGCGAATTACACCTTCTTCTGAATTCTCTCAAGGCTCCTTGTATTCTCAATTTAGTCTTATCTCTCTCTCTTTCTCTCTTTTAATTCCCTTCTCTTTCAATTACAAAAGTAAGTCATACAAATTTTTATAATCAATTTTCTTGTATAAATTTATCCTGTTCAATAAAATCAGTTTGTCTTTTCCTGGTATCTGAGCCAAAGGGAAAACAAACTTCTGCATTTAGATTAAGTGATCATAATTTATGCCCGAAGTTCTGCTTGCATAGAGCCGTACATACGGTGGAGTTATAGGCGTGGGTCAGCCAGAGATACTGTTGGTCAGTAGTGGTGGTGGTCCCAGTCGGTGGTCCCGTCGTTAATTCCTATCCGCATTTAGAATTAGGTCATGCATTAGAATCATGGCATCTAGGTTAAGAAGGATGTTATGCTTAAGGGATGATACCAGCCATAGTGACATGCTTAACTCAAATGAACAAAGAACACATCCAATCTTTAGGGCACCTTACCCAGACAATTATGCCAATTGGAATTTACCTAGAATAGAATTAGACACAATTTACAAAATTGGTACCTTTGATTTTATTAAGGCCTATTCTTGTAAAACTCATGAAGAAGTCATAAGTTTACAAAATGGCATACAAACTATCGATATGATAAAGTAATATTCTATCGATAGTCATTTGAAAGCCAAATACAGATTTATGCATATTGGTTTAGTATAAGTAGCCATTAAACCTCTTTTAAAGAAAGGTATTAATGCTTCTATTTACATGGCCTTGAGAGACAAAAGATTAAAAAGATACAAATCTTCGTTATTAGCTGTTATTCAGACTAACATTTGCAAAGGTCCTATCTTTTTCAATTGTTATCCTGATTTTATAGTTGATCTAACATGTCCTATGACAACAGAAGCTCTTAAACTTGATGTGCACATCCAAGGTAACGAGTTTCTGGATTTTAAAAATTTTGTGGTTATGTATCGAGTTTATTTTAGACTTACAAATTTAAATACAAGATTTCTTAACCCTCTTCCTTCGAATTCTCATGAAACAATCTTACTACAAATCGAAGACGAAAAGCCAACAGTCTTCACTCCAAAATTACTCAAATGGGATGAGATTACTCTTCCTGATGAGATCGAGTTGCAAGAACCATAGTAAGCCGCACAAATCGAACGTCGAGAAATAGAACAAATAATTGAAGAATCAGATGGCAGAGTGATTCTGAAATTCAGATCACACTCCATAAGGGAAGATCCCTCTACTCCTGGTCCTTCAAATTTTAGACGTTCTTTTTCTGACTTTTCTTCTACTAGATTCGAACCATTAGATCATTCATAAAGATATCGATTTCGGGCCCCAATTCCTGAACCCGTTATTGATCCTCCTTCTCCTACTTCTTCTGGAATAGGAGCAGCCATAAATGTTCTTACAAAACCTGGTTTTACCATTAACTGGGAAACAATAAAACAAGACTACTATTCCAGTAGAAATGCTTCTTTACGTACCTGGTTTGAACAAATGGACAGAAACTTAAGAGAAGAAATCAAAAAAGAATGGATTGCAGACATGGAACGTCTGCAAGTTAATTTTCCTTTTTTCCTCTGGTTTCCTACATTTGCTTCAAAAAAGGGTACGCAAAATGTCTTTTCAATTCCTAGTCTTAATGCTCAAACAAACCTTCAAAAAATTTGGCATTTTTCAAATGGTTCCACAGTTTCTTCAGTTCATCCTCCACCTGATGACCTCAAAATCATCCTCAAAGGTGAACCGTTTTTGGCACCTTTTTGCAAAGGCCAGGAGGGGAATGATACAGTCAAACTCGATGACCTCAAAAAGGTCCATCAGCAGGCCAATTACACAAATACTATCCTCCAGACTATTGCCACTCAATTAAACCATGTTTCCTTAAGGATAGAAGAAGCAAAGAAACCAAGCACTACATCTACTCCAAGTAATAGTACCAGTTATACTGACCAAGTATCCAAGCCCTTTTTCAAAACTGATAGTATCCCAAAGGCCAATGAAGATTCATTTTCTGAAGCCTTTTCTAAGGCCGATTTTCTTAAAATCATTTCAGACCAAATCCAAGAGTTACCAGAGAAAGGCAAGTCAGTGTCTTGTCTAGATAAAACATGTCAAAATGAGCCTTCAGAAACCTCTTCCTCTAGTAAAGAAGACGAGACCTTTGAAGATGAGGAAGCATTAAATGTTATAGAAGAAACATTTGATGAACCCTCACCATCTGCCATTAACAAAATTAGGAATTGGACCAAAGATAGTACCCGAAACTACTATCCAAGGCCTACTCCCCCAGACATTCAGTATGAAGAAAGAGGTAGTTTTACGACCTCTCAATTTAGTGGTGAATCAGTCCACCAATGGAGCATGGACGGCAAATCTGAACATGAAATCCTCAGCACCCAACAAGAAATGACTATGGCCCTATCTGCTTATAAAGCTCGCAAGCTTACCAATTCCCAAGCAGCCACTACCCTAGTTGTAGGATTTTCAGAACAATTGAAATCTTGGTGGGATAATTTCTTGACAGATGATGAAAGAACAAAAATCCTTAACCACAAATACAAAAAGACCAATGATCGTGGTGTGGAAGTTCAGGAAGAAAATGGAGCAGAAATGCTCATACATACCATTACCTTACACTTCTTAGGTAACCCCAGAGAAGAACAAGCTGCCTCCAAAACTATCCTTATTAACCTTTGTTGTCCAACCCTGACAGGCTATCGGTGGTATAAGGATGTCTTCCTAACCCATGTACTCAAAAGAGAAGATGGAACCCAAGACTTTTGGAAAGAAAGATTTATTGCTGGATTACCCAAACTCTTTGGGGAAAGAATCCTCAATAAACTTCGCCAAAACTTTGGTACCAATGACATTCCTTTTGGCCTCTAACCTTTGGTCAATTGTTTGGTATTATCAAATCAGAAGGATTAAACTCTTTGCAATGAAATCAAAATCTAATCCAAATATGGATCAGAACGGGCACAATCTCGTAAAGAGATGGGCACTTCTGTGAAGCATTTGGGATTACCAAAATTGAAGCTCCTTCTACTACAAGAAAGCGACTTCAAAAAGAAAGCCCAAACCTACATTTCGAAGGGTCCCTCAAAAACAGCCCAAACCATTTGTCAAAAAAGAACAGCCCAAACCTGTTCCCAAAAAGAAGCAAACGGCTTCAAAAGAAGAAAAGCCTGTAGTCTGCTACAAATGTGGAAATTGGCCACAAAGCTTTCCAATGCAAAACCGAACAAAAGATTAATGAGTTATTTTCTGGAGAACCCGAGCTACAGAAAAAACTCTTAGCCTTGTTAACTACTAAATGTTTCTGGATCTGATCAAGATGAAGATTACTATGCTGAGTCCAGTGAGGATTCAGAGTATGAATCATCTCCAATCTTATCCTTAAACATTATTACTAGTAAACCACAAAAGGAATTTCTTCTTGATCTCATTTGCCAAATCCCTGACATAGAAACAAAGAAAGAATACCTTGAAAAGCTCAAAGGTATTATTTTAGAAGAAGAAGACAAACCTCCTAAGTTTCGAATTAGGACCTTCTTCTTCTTCCTCACTTACTCAAATCTTTGATTGCTACCCAATTACAAGTCCTTATCAGTAAATTTCAACTAAACAACTGCAAATGGAAATCAATGACCTGAAATCCCAGGTTCGTTTTCTCAAAAGTGAAGTTTCTGGTCTCAAGACAAAAGATCTTGAGATAGAAACAAAACTTGCTTTCCTCGAATCATTCAAAACAAATCCTCCAAGTCTTGAATCTGAAAACATTTCAGGCATTCAAGAAACTGAAATTCCGCAAATTCAATTTTTACAAACAATTTCCAAAGTAACATTTCAAAAATGGTATTCTATAGTTACTCTTGTAGTTAATGATTTCTCAATTAATGCAGTTGCCCTCATTGATAGTGGGGCAGATCAAAACTGCATTAAAGAAGAAATTGTTCCTACAAAGTTTTGTGAACGAACAAGGGAACAGTTAGTTAGTGCTAATGGTGAACCCTTGAACATTTGTTCCAAGCTTAACAAAGGTTATATTAAAACAACAATTATTGTTTTAAAAAAATTTTCCTTATCGTAGACAATATTTCTAATGATATAATTTTAGGAACTCCATTTCTTACACAAATTTATCCTTTTACGGTTAATGAAACAGGTGTCCATACAAAAATTATGGGCAACACTATTTCATTTCCCTTTTTATCTTCTGCACATCAAAAAGAGATTTTGAGTCTGCAAGCATCTTCAATTTTGAAGCAGATTAATAGTCTGCAAACCAAAAGAAAGCACATTTGTCATTTATAAGAAGAAATTTCTTATCTCCGCATTGAAGAACAATTGCAAAAACCTTCCATCCAACTCAAAATTAAAGATTTTGAAAGCTTGATAAAGAAACGATTATGCTCTGACCTTCCCAATGCTTTCTGGGAACGAAAGAAGCACATCATTTCTTTACCATATGAACCAACTTTCAATGAGAAAGATAATCCTACCAAAGCACGTCCTAGTCAAATGAATTTTGAATTACTTAAGCATTACAAAAAGGAGATTCAAAATCTGCTTGACAAAAAACTCATTCGACCTTCCAAATCTCCCTGGAGCTGTGCAGCATTTTATGTTAATGACACAGCAGAAAAGGAACGAGGTGTTCCTAGACTCGTTATTAATTACAAACCCCTTAACAACATTTTACAATGGATCTGTTATCCTCTCCCAAACAAAAGAGATTTACTTAATCGTCCTTATGATGTAAAAATATTTTTCAAATTTGACATGAAATCTGGATTTTGGCAGATTCAGATTGCTGAACATGATCATTACAAAACTGCATTTACTGTACCCTTTGGACATTACGAATGGAACGTAATGCCCTTTGGACTTAAAAATGCCCCTTCAGAATTTCAAAACATCATGAATGACATTTTTACTCCCTACACCTCTTTTATTATTGTTTACATTGATGATGTACTAGTTTTTTCCAAAAGTATTGACCAACATTTTAAGCATTTACAAATCTTCTTGCATGTCATTGAAAGAAATGGACTTGCAGTTTCAGCATCAAAATTAGTATTATTTCAAACAAAAATTAGATTTGTTGGGCATGATATTTATCAGGGTACCATCAAACCCATTATGAGATCCCTGGCATTTGCTAACAAATTTCCAGATGAAATCAAGGACAAAAAACAGTTGCAACGCTTTCTGGGTTACCTGAATTATGTCTCTGATTTCTTTCCCAATCTACGACATTTATGTGCACCTTTGTATAGGAGACTTAGAAAAAATCCTATCCCTGGACTAGTGAACATACTAAGATTGTTAGACAAGTCAAGGATAGAGTTAAGTCTCTACCATGTCTTAGCATCCCTAACCCAGCTGCATTCATGATAGTCGAAACTGATGCATCTGACATAGGTTATGGAGGCATACTTAAATAAAGACTGGAGTCACATAAGCAAGAACAATTAGTTAGATTTCATTCTGGATTATAGCTCGATCCACAACAAAATTATTCAACAATCAAAAAGGAAATTTTAGCAGTAGTTCTTTGTATATCCAAATTTCAAGATGATCTGTTTTACAAAAAATTTCTCCTTCGTATTGATTGCAAATCCGCCAAAGAAATTTTACAGAAGGATGTAAAAAAATTTGGTTTCAAAAGAATTCTTTGCCCGTTGACAAACTATTTTATCTGCCTTTGATTTTGATATTGAATTTATCAAAGGAGAAAGCAATTCCCTTCCTGATTTCCTCACTAAAGAATTCTTGCAAGGAAAGAGTGACAAAAATATTGTTTTGTAGGAAAACAAATGAGTACGTCCAAGAACAAACGAAAGGACAAAGGCAAAGGGATTAGGCGAGCTGAAGACTATCAGCTTGAACTTCCTATGCAGCTCCCTACTCATAATCCATTCCAAACTCTTGCTCAATTTTCCCCTTTACCATACAAATCAATCGTAGCTAAACCACCTACAAAACCTACCATTGATAATGCCTATGTTGTTCACCATACAGAACATCTATTCCTTACAAATTACAAAACAATGCCTTCCCCAGAAGTAATCAGGCCTCTGGTCCAAAAGGCTCTTGGCAAAAAACATTTTGCCACGGATCATTCTCAAAAAACCTAACAATTTTACAAGCTAATCCTTGTGGATACTCGTTCCATTGACATTTCTCATACTTTTGACAAAATGAATCCTGGACATATCCTTTTTTCTAAGTGCATTATTAGACAAGTTCCGAGTACTCAACAATGGAAAGATCCATTTGAAGAAAAGAAATTTTCCATTCCCTACACACCCCAAACCTTTGACTATAACGATTACAGAATGGCATGGTTTAGGGCATTTCTTCATCGTCCTGAAACCCATTCTTGGTTTTTTAATTTCCATGACAATTGTCCTGTACAATTCCCCATCTGGTTTTATCACTGGTGGACATGGTTTGGTTGCAGTCTTGCTGTTTTACCAATTGAAGCTCAAGGAGGATGGGATTTCTGGGATAAAAACATCACCTCCCTTGAAGCTTACACAAAAGAAGTTCAATTTTTCAGAGTTTTCAACATAGCATGGATCTTTAGCTGGGAATACCGGCTACAAAATTACCTTAAAAATTCATTTCCCCTATCTTTAGTTCGAGTTTATAAAGTTAAATGTTGGAATGAATTCAAAACAAAATTATGCTGCGGTAAGAATGTTGAGCACTACTACAGAACCCATACAAAGAAGTTCACTTTACATAATCTGCATACATTTGAAGCCAAGGCAGGTATTGGACCATCTACTCCACAAAAGAAAGAGAGTCCAACAACATCTACCAAGGCTCGTTCCAAGGGTTTGTCTCGAAAGGAAAAGGATATCCTTGAGTTTCTCAAGGATGACCCCCAAATGAGGTAAATTTTCCTCCAAAAAATTCTTGACAAAGCAGAAGATTCAGAAGATGAGACTCTCCGTTCTGCTGGCTCTTCAACAAAACCACAACCACACAAAATGGATGATTATCAAGATTTATAGGACCCATATGACCTATGAATATGATAAAGGCTGGCAAAGGTTAAATGACCTTTGGTAAAATGTAAAAGCCAAATAACTCAAAAGAGCCTGTAGGGGTCATTTGGCCCTTGGCAAAAGTAAGGGCCATTCGTACTAACGAGTCTTTTCTTTTACAGGTACCAATAAAAACACCTTTCATCAACAGTGCTTCCACTGACAAAAGCAAACAGTATGAAGATAAGGATGACTCACCAGTAGTGCTCCTTTTCTTCTATTGGCAGACAAACGGAATCTTCTTTTGCAAAAGACAATTATTGCAGCTCCTTTTCGCATCTATTTAAGGAGCTACTTCATTTGAAGGAAGGCATAGCGAATTACACCTTCTTCTGAAATCTCTCAAGCTTCCTTGTATTCTCAATTTAGTCTTATCTCTCTCCCTCTCTCTTTTAATTCCCTTCTTTTTCAGTTACAAAAGTAAGTTATACAAATTCTGTGTAATCAATTTTCTTGTATAAATTTATCCTGTTCAATAAAATCAGTTTGTCTTTGCAGACTTTCCATGTCTACAATCCATTCTTTTTTGATTTCTTCTCTTAAGTTTCTGTCCATTTGTTCAAACCAGGTACGTCAAGAAGCATTTCTACTGGAATAGTAGTCTTCTTTTATTGTTTCCCAGTTAATGGTAAAACCAGATTTTGTAAGAACATTTATGGCTGCTCCTATTCCAGAAGAAGTAGGAGAATGAGGATCAATAACGGGTTCAGGAATAGGGGCCCGAAATCGATATCTTTGTGAATGATCTAATGGTACGGATCTAGTAGAAGAAAAGTCAGAAAAAGAACGTCTAAAATTTGAAGGAGCAGGAGCAGAGGGATCTTCCCTTATGGAGTGTGATCTGAATTTCAGAATCACTCTGCCATCTGATTCTTCAATTATTTGTTCTATTTCTCGACGTTCGATTTGTGTGGCTTGCTGTGGTTCTTGCAACTCGATCTTATCAGGAAGAGTAATCTCATCCCATTTGAGTAATTTTGGAGTGAAGATTGTTGGCTTTTCGTCTTCGATTTGTAGTAAGATTGTTTCCTGAGAATTCAAAGGAAGAGGGTTAAGAAATCTTGTATTTAAATTTGTAGACATAAGCCTAAAATAAACTCGATACATAACCACAAAATTTTTAAAATCCAGAAACTCGTTACCTTGGATGTGCACATCAAGTTTAAGAGCTTCTGTTGTCATAGGACATGTTAGATCAACCTTAAAATCAGGATAAGAATTGAAAAAGATAGGACCTTTGTAAATGTTAATCTGAATAACAACTAATAACGAAGATTTGTATCTTTTTAATCTTTTGTCTCTCAAGGCCATGTAAATAGAAGCATTAATACCTTTCTTTAAAAGAGGTTTAATGGCTACTTGTACTAAACCAATATGCATAAATCTGTATTTGGTTTTCAAATGACTATCGATAGAATATTGCTTTATCATATCGATAGTTTGCACGCCATTTTGTAAACTTATGACTTCTTCATGAGTTTTGCAAGAATAGGCCTTAATAAAATCAAAGGTACCAATTTTGTAAATTGTGTCTAATTCTATTCTAGGTAAATTCCAATTGGCATAATTGTTTGGGTAAGGTGCCCTAAAGATTGGACCTGTTCTTTGTTCATTTGAGTTAACTATGTCACTATGGCTGGTATCAGCCCTTAAGGATAATATCCTTCTTAACCTAGATGCCATGATTCTAATGCATGACCTTATTCTAAATGTAGACAGGAATTAACGACGGGACCACCGACTGGGACCACCACCACGGCTGACCAACAGTATCTCTGGCTGACCAACGCCTATAACTCCACCGTATGTACGGCTCTATGCAAGCAGAACTTTGGGCATAAATTATGATCACTTAATCTCAATACAGAAGTTTGTTTTCCCTTTGGCTCTGATACCAGGAACAGCAGGATCGAAAAGACAAACTGATTTTATTGAACAGGATAAATTTATACAAGAAAATTGCAATTTTTGACTGTGGGGTACCTTAATTCTCTGGAAATAATTGTTGGGGGTCAAAGTTTTTATAATGTATTCCAAAGTGCCTACTATTGTTGGTAAACTATTAATAGGGGATGATATTTTTTGAAATAGTTACTGGTCAAAATTTTTCTTTGCAACTTAGTCCCTGAACTTTTTAGAATTTGCAGAATAGTTGCTGAAATAGTAGAAACGTGTAAATAAGTTATTTTTAGGGATTTTTTCAGGAAATATGCTTGTTTTAACTGATTTAACTTCTTATAATGACTTTATTGGTACTAGTTATCACAATCTACTACTTATATCTTATATATTATAATTTCTGTGATTATAGGCCCACATGCTTAGCAAAGTAATTAAAACTTAATTAGAGAGTTTCGACCGTTACCTGAACGTAGTTGGTGCTGGACTCTGGCGTTCCTCTAGATTCCGGTTTATAGAGATTGCTAATCTCAACCCCACCTTCCTTAGATCAGGCACAACATAGATTTGTTTCGTTTCCTACCGCAAACTGTAGTCACTAATCAAGTTTTTAATCTTTTTCAAGGATAGTGGAACTTTAATCAAGAATTTATAATATTTAGGACATAAGGTTCAATTGGATAACGTTCCCTACGGGAAAACTTCTTTTATTAAAAGCTTGAAAGTGGAAATATTACAATGGAAAGCTTGAAGAGAAACTTAAGCTAAGATCATTAGAGATGCTTGTTCATAGAAAAATGGAGAAACCCAACTTCTCATTTGCTCAAGAATGCTCAAATGACTCTGTCCCTTCTCAGCTCTTGACCTCTCTATTTATAGAGGGGATGGGAGTACATAGGATGCCCTAATGGCTACAGATTTTTCACATGACTACAGTTGCCAACAGTAAACTGATGGCTACAGTACACACTTTATTGTACAGACCGGATACTTGTCAAAATAGTATAATAATGGGGCAGCCTTTTCAGAACTTTTAATGATGACAAGACTAGTCATCATTATTGAGATTCTGCATACCTTCATCTCCAATTATATTTTTCAGATCATCATTATCTGGATAATAATCAAAATCTTCATTAATCTGGTTAAGATGCTCTGGATCATATTCTTCAAACAACTCAAGGAGATATTTCTTTCCTTCTTCTGATAAGAATTTTTCAGCTCCGCTGTCAAAGAGATAATCGAAAATATCTTCTGATTCTGCACCGTCCACTTTCATGTGGTCATTGAATTCGTTATTATAGACAAAAGTAGTGTTTCCACAATGTATTAGTGTTTTTCCTTTTTCAATCAATGCCCAACATTGATGGTAAATGTTGAAAAACCCAATAGCCCTTGCTAATGCAGGATCAGTAACTATATGTACCGGATCTCGATGAATCCAATTTTATCGTTGATCAATGGGATCATCACAATCAACCATTTGGACAAGATAATGGGCTGGTTTGACTTTTCCATTTTTATATTCAATCAGGGCACTATAAACCTCCAACGTAAAGTATCTGCGAATTGGAATTTTTGTTGGTCCTTCAGGAGATTTAAGAATCCAATGGAACCTTTTGAACATGCATTGCTGGAACTTAGTTAGGGTTGAGAAAAATGAAAAATTAGGATTTAGGACTTCTGAGAAGTAAAGAACCATCCCATATGTCCAGGCTTTAAAGACCGGATCTCGGGGGGATATTGAATTGGCTGGAAAACAAATGCCACCGACTCCAGATTTATCGGAAAAATAGATCGTTGTGCTCCAAGATTCCCAAATATCATAGGAATAATGATGATAAAAATCAGCGCAGGCTGTATACCATTCCTTGAACCAATTTTCTTGGATATGAGAACTTATTTTTTTCTTGGATATCATAAGGACATTGAAGATAGCTAATTTGTAATTCTAGAAGGGAAAATCTTTGGGTTATTAGGTAGGTAGTAGAAAGCAGACCAAAGCATGATCTACTTTTTGTATGAAATTCTAGGTTATCAATAAGGACTTTACTAGAAGGTGTAACCCGTTCTAGTAGAAGTGGCATTTCATTAAGGATTTCCTCCTTTTCTGGCAGGAGGTCGGCTTTGATGATCACCATTGGCGAGTTCTCAAGTTAGACTGTCTGCCAGAGAGTTTTTCGATCCCTGTATATGTTCAATAGAGAAGAAAAACTGATTAAGCCATAATTGCCAACGCAGGAGTCGCCCTTGCGCTTGCATATTTGATAAATTTTTTTTCACAAAATCGAGTATTCCTTTGTAATTAGTTCGAATGAGAAAAGGTTTAGGGGCTAAAAAGATTAAGAATTTTTCAATTCCCCTTATGACTGCAAGAATTTCTTTTTCCATCGTGGGATAGTTGCATTCTGCTTTATTAAAGCTTCCACTGCAATATTTGTAGAGTTTTTCTCCTTCTTTAATTTTGAGTACCGCACTCCAGTGCTCATTGCTGGCATCTGTCTCAAGAATTAAATCATCTTCTTCGTTAGGCAAATTAAGGATAGGAAGATTTTTACACATCTCCTTGAAATTTTGCACAATCTTTGTATCATTAATAGTCCACGTCCAGCTAACATCTTTCTTGAGTTTTTATTGTAATGGTTTTCTTAGTTTAGCTAAATCTTTAATGAAATCAGAAGCATAAGTAAGACACCCTAGAAACCTTTCTAATTGCTTCCTATCTTCAATTTTTTCAAGAAAGTTTTCTATTTTTTCCAGAATATGTTTTTGTAGAATAATCTGTCCAGCTTTTATTTCTAGACCTAAGAACTCGATTTCTTGCTCAGCATAAATGCACTTATTTTTACCAAGTATGATACCGTGATCAATGCATCTTTGGGTGACAGCCAGAACATCATTTTTATGTTGCTCTATGGTTTTAGATTAGATAAGGATATCATCAATGTAGACTAGACAACAATGATTAAGGTCTTTGAAGATGTTGTTCATTCTTGTCTGGAATATTTGAGGTGCATTTTTAAGACCAAATGGCATTACTATCCATTCATAATGTCCTTGTGGGGCACTAAATGCAGTTAAAGGAATACTTTCCTCTTCCATTTTTATCTGCCAATACCCACTCTTGCAATCCATTTTCGAGAACCAAGAGGCTCCTTGAATTCTGTTGAAAAGGACTGTTTTGTTAGGAATGTAATAACCATCAAAGACAGTGTTATCATTAAGCTTTTTGTAATTGATTACCATTCTGGCTTTTCCTTTTTTTTCCTCAGCATGATTTCTTACCATGAAAGCGGGACTGGTGTGAGGACTCTTACTGTTTCTAATTAATCCTTTATCCAGAAGTTCTTCGATTTGTTTATTAAACTCTTGAATGTCCTGGTGGGTATACACCATTTGTTTAACTCGGATGATAGTGTTGGGATTTAATAAAGTGATTTTAGCAAATGTTTTATCTTTATCTCAAAAATTCAGAGGATTGTCAGAATAGAGTTCTTTGCATAATTTTTCTTGTTGTTCGATTATCTGCTCTTTAACAGATAACTTGAGTAATGAGATTGTTAGTGCTACTTCACGTTGTGCAGGCATTACCTTCTCGCCACGCTGGCTGCGTGTAAATTCAATTTTTTGATTAGTGTAAGCCTTACTTAATTTTTCAATAGGGACTGAGTGACCATTAATCGTAAATATTATTTGGTTTATGGTCTGGGTGCATGGAGAATATAATCTTTGAAAATTATTTCCAATAATCATATCATGAGAGGGTTGATCAGTAGCCCATAAAACTGGTATAATATATTGGACTCCTCCTAATTCTATGGATAACCCTTCTATGGCTTCATTGTGGCTCATAACACTATTATCAACTATCCTTACTTGTAATGGATTTTTAGCTCTTTTCCACATACACTCAGGAAATAGTGTTCGTTTTCCAAAGCATACAGAACAACCACTATCTATGTAAGCGCATAGTTCGTATTTATTATATCCCTCTAAACATACCTTTGTTGGCATGTAGATGCTATTAGGGTTTGTATTAGTAGCCTCGTAGGATATTTCCATAGTCATATTTTTGACTAATTCATCCTCATAAATAGGTTCACTAAAAGTTCTTGTTTTGTATCCAATGACCTTCCTATCTAGACTTGTTAATCGATCTAAGCTTGGTCTTGCCGCTTCAAAACTCATTCTACTCATTTCACTGGCTATGCTCATTGTATCATCTTCTTTAAGCTCTTCTTTAGCGAATGAAGATCCTTCTCCCCAATCTGACCTTGTGCTCATACTTCTTAATAATTGGGGTTTAATGATGATTTTTCCTTCCTCATCAATTTTTATTATATTTTTCTTATTGATTTTGGTAGGATTGGCAAAACTAGATATCCATAAACAATCTATTTTTATTTCCTGTGGATTGGACTTGATCCTCTGGATCTTTTGCATGGGGGTAGGACTTTCAAATTTCGCTGCTTCTATCATTGTTACCTTAGTCTTAGGATCTATTGTATTATCTAATTTGTAGATAATTTTCCAAAATATCCTTAAAAGATATCCTCCTCTCTTCATATCCATCTCAATTGTTTTTATCTTAAGGGATAGGAAGTTTTTAGTAAATTCATCTTTTAAACTCACATAATATCCATGTCGACAGTTGAAACCTACTGACCCATTACATAAATTGGTTTTTATCCCTGTGATTATCTGATTATTAAATTTGGTATGTCTAATATCACAGAGTAAAGCGTAAAGATCATTATCTTTACCATAATATTGTAATGGAGTGATTTGAACTTGAACGCTTCCAACATGGATATACCTATACTTTCTATCTTTGTTATGCTTAAGGATATTCTCCCAATTAATAAGATTAACTTCTCCAACGCCATACTTACAATCCTTTATTTCAAGATCTCCTTCCATCATTTCACATACATATTTGCTTTTTATTTGAAAAATAGATTTTTTATAGATCATATCCTTTTGGATTATGGGAAGAACCCAATCTCCTTTGACTTCTTCATGATCATTGTCTACTACAAATTCTTCTCCTTGAAGATCACCAAGGCTAACTGAGCTACTTTTCATCATATGGCTAGTTTCTTCATAATCACTTTCTTCATATTCATTGTCCTCTATAATTTCAACAATTCCTTTCTTGTTGCCTAGGGTTAGGTCTAATGCCTCATCTTCCCTAAGTTCAACATAATCTAGGCTTCCCAAGGTTTCTATAAGTTTATTGTTCTTTTTGTTTTTGCATTCGTTAGCATAATGCCCTACTTCTCCACATGCCCAACACTTACAGTTATTTTTCCCTGCCGGGCAATAAGCAGCTTTTCTAAAAAATCTACGTTTTTTAGGACTTAGTTTGTTGTAATATTTTCTTCTATATTTTTCGCCTCTTTGCTTGTTAAAACTCTTTTTCTTATAGAATTTTCTTTTTCTTCTTTTCTCAGATTCTTTTCCCCATTGGTGAGGTGAATCCCAGCAAGTCAAGAACTGCTTCTTAATCTTCTTTTACTTTTGTAGATCAAGACATTGTTCATTGACCCATTTTCGCAAATAGGAAATTCTTGAACCAAGGGTATCAACAACATCTGTTCGTTCAAACCATGCCATGTATTTTTCATTAATTATAGAATTTATAGGATATGGCAATTTGTCATAAAACATGCCAATATTGGTTTCATTATGCCCAATTTTGTAATAATATTGACTGAGCTCTGCAATATAATTTTCTAGGTATCTCATATCCCATAGTTCTATGTTGTTAATTTTTCTTTGCCATTCTCGTGCTTTTTCTTCAGAATCAATTTTAGCTCTGATGAATTCAGTTTCAATTTCTTTGCATAGACTTCTAAACATAGCAGCCGGTGTTTCCATCGTTCTTAAAGTATTTTTACCATCTTCACTTAAGGAATCATGCCAGTCAGCTACAGTGCCAGAGAAACTATGCTCGATATAGTTTAGAAAGTTTACCGCAGTCCATGTAGTATTTAAATTTAAGACACTGTTCATTCCTCTTTTCCAGTGCTCAAATATTTCTTCTCTATTACGAGCCCCATCATTGTTTAAGATATAACCAGTTTGACTAATTGGGGTAAGGCCAATCTCTTCATAGGTCGTGGTTTTCCTTGGGACAAACCCGAAGGAAAAATTACTTGTTCATCCTGCAGGAATATACCTAGGTCTTAAGAAATGAGTGTTTCTTCTGGAAGGTTCTTCGAATTCTTCAGGTTTAGGAACGACATTATTAACAAGATTAGTCTCTGTTTCATGTAACTTAATTTCTTCTCCGGTTTCATTAATCTCATTTTCCGCAATCATTTTACCATATTTTTTTAATCTAATTTTCATTTAATTTCTTCTAATGGTAATGCATTAAGATCATCAAGTTTAATAAGATTCATGTGCTGATATATTTCTTCTTCTAGTTGGACATTATTAGTCTCTTCATTATCATCAGTGTTGAATTAGAGAGTACACAACCACAAAAGGGGGGTGAATTGTGGTGTCCGATTTTCACAAGTTGCTGACAAACAGTCTTAGACCCTGTTCGCACAGGTTGTTTCTGAGATAAGCAGAAGCGAAAATCCAACAAATTTGAATGCGGAAATAATGGACACAGGATTTTTACGTGCAAAACACCTCTAGCCCAACTGAGATTAAAAACCACGACCTACCTCGTGTAGGATTTAAACACTTCACTAAACGGGCTAATCACGTTACAATAGTGACACACCTTGTTATAACTTGTAACACACATAACCTGTCTTCCCTAAGACAAGTTACCTCACGTCCAAAATCCCCTTGATTTGGACACACTCTACTCACTCTTGTGAAAGAAGAATGTAAAGAAAAAACACCCTATTACAATGCTTCTCAACTAAGCTAATATAGGGTACAATGAAGTCCTAGTATGCCAACTTTGAAAGCTCAATTAATTCACTCACAAGGCTCGGTTTTCTTTTCAAACGTTTTAGCTCATGAACTCAGATTTTTTCTCTCTGAAAACCGATGTCTCCAAGATTGTAAGAAGCCGCCTTTTATAGTGCTTGGAAAACAATTCATCAAATTTTTGGAAACTAAAAAATCTGAAGAATATAGAATCCTTTACCCACAAGGGATGGAAAAACTATTTCTGAAATTTTTGGAAACTAAAATCCTAGAGAAAATAGAATCCTTTAGCTACAAGGGGTAAGGTGACATGAGCTGAAAAACACTTCCTGAACCGCGTGCATAAGGCGGTGTTCTTCAGCAGCTAGCCCATGTTTTTCTCAACTACCTTATCCACTTGCCAAAAATTGGATATTCTTTTTATTCAAAAAGATTTTGCAAATCCCTTAAGATTTTTGATAACCGTTTTTTAGGGTAAAGAATAAGATACTCCATAGAAAAATCTTTCTTGCAAATCTTTGAAGAAGCTGCTCAAAATCCAAAAGATAAAAATCGTGCAAAGCAGTTTTTCGCAGCTTATTCTGGAAACACCCTGATCGCCCTGTTTCCAGGGTTGTTCTGAAGGGTGATCCGAAATATTTTCCGAAAAGCAAAACCGTTTCCAGTGAGTGGTAAATTAAAACTTTCTAATTGGAATATTAACAAGAGTCTAAAAATATAAAACCAAATCAAATCAAGACATCTTGTTATAACCACTAGTCATCTTGTAGAACGACTTTGCTGCAAACACTTCACAGAATATGCTTCAAACACCGCACGGAACCTGTTTGTCACAGCTGCACATATCTTATGTTTCAAACACTTCTCAGGATATGCTTCAAAACACCTCACAGAACCTGTTCCTCACAGGTGTTCTTACATTGCTGACTTGAGTACCTGTTCTTGATAAACCATTAGTCAAGCAGTTTTAATACATTGAGAACAGCAGTAAGGTCCTGTTTGGAAAGCCTGTTTGGAGCAACAACAATAACACTTGGATTTGTTATCATCAAAACTTTATACATTCTAACAAATTCCTCCTTTTTGATGATGACAAACCAAGTGACCATATTGACTTTCAAGGGCAATTTAAGTGATTTGTACCAATTATTCAAATTCACATGAAGCAGTTAGTATCGAAAAGATTGTAAGAAAATTAACTCGTCTATGGCAGAACTAAAACAATATTGGTCAACCTATCTTCCCCCTTTTGGCATCATTAAAAAGTAGGGGCGAACAGTCAAACAGAGGGTGTTTGCTATCACCACCACTTGGGTAATAGAGAAAAGTCAACAGGCGATACACTCAAGTGTTTTGGTACGGTAATGAGATTGGCCATCCTAGTCACACACAAGCAATTCACAACAAAAAGCAAGCAACGCAAAGCCAATCAAAAAACAAGATATCCTGTCATTCATCAAAAGAGTGCAATAGAGTACAAACTGATTCACCAAGAGAAGTGAGAATAGGCTATGAGAACAATAGATGGGGGGTGATTAGAGAGCAGGAGGGGAAAATTTTGCTGAGAGGGAAGAGAGAAGGGCGAGTAGATCTGCATGGCGTTTTGCATTTAGAGCTTTTTCCTCGTCCAGGGCAGCCTTTACAGCGTTAAGCTCAGTACTGAGGCGAGAGTTTTCTTCCAAAGCAGCCTCAAGCTTGGTTGAGGAACTGCCAGGAACAGGAGGACGGGGTGTTCTGGTCCCCTGTTCTGAGGCAGACCCTTCAATCAAAGCATACCCACACCCCATAAGGGTGTTACTCCCGATCTCATCAATGAACTGAGCGCCCACCTTCTTCTGCAGTGTCACCCCAAAGTGCTCAAACACACTAGTCAGAAAGAAGCCGTATCCCAGATCATGTTCCCTGGAGGTGTTTGCAATTCTTGCAATATGTCGAATCATGATGGCAGGAAGGTTAATTTGCACTTCCGTTTCCATCAGATCCATCAAACACTGGTCTATGGCATCGGCAAGATTGCGACCCTGGCCTCTGGGGATGACATTCTTGATGATAAACCAAAATAGCAATTGATGGAGCGATGTCATGTCCCCTTTCTTCACAGACTTGGGTGTTTGCAGGCTTGGTTGCTGGCTAAATTTCTGGGCGAGTTCCAGCAGCCTGGCTGTCCCTAGAATAGTTTTGTCTTCCCTCACATATATATCAAAGCCTGTGGAGGGAATCCCCAGAATGTCCCCTAATATCTTCGCATCAAAGCGAAGCTGCTTCCCATTAACAATACTTGTCACCACTCTTTCGGTGACAGTGCAGTTGGCATAGAACTCTGCCAACTCATGTACAAAACACCCCAGCTGGGTGTTTGTAAACAACTCATACCACCCCTATGCATGCAGCTTGTGCAGAAACACCCCCAGTCCCTGCTCCTCAAAATATTTGACCTTTATAATTATGCCCCTGACAACTCGTCTCTGAAGCAATTGGGTCAGTTTGGCTGAGATTGCAGACGGGTTAGATTTCTTAGCTCGTTTAGGTTGGGGCTTAGTAGGAGGGTCTTGGGTGGAGGCGTGTTTGAGGGAGGCTTTTCTCTTGGGAGTTTTGAGGGGTGATGGTTTTGGTGTAGGAAGAGGCTTATTCTCTGAGGACTTTGAGAACACGGGCGTGCCCTGTTTGAAGGCAGTGTTCTCAGTGTCGCTATCTGATGAAGGCTCAGAGGAGGAATCAATCTCCTCAATAACAGGGGCTGACTGTTTGGCAGGACGAGGAGTGGAGTGAAAAGCTATTCGGGCTGATTTTCTTGTGGGTTTGTTTGTGGGTTTGGCCGAAGAGGAGATTTGTGGTTTTGGGTTGACAGGGGGTTCACTTTTTGAGGGCGCTTCAGTCTGGCCGCTTTTAGGCCTTGATGGTGGTCGTGTTCTTGGTACTCTAGCACGCCTAGCCACAATTTTGTACCTTTTACATTTCTCACTGGTTTGTGTTACCGGTGTGGCTTGTGCAGGCTTAACAGGGGACTCCTCCATTTGACCACTACTTCCCCCTTTGTTTTTTTTTGACAAATCCTCCCCTAGGTCATCCTTAAAAACTTCAGGCCCTGTTTCTGACCCTGTTTCCTGCTCAGGAAACAGCCCAAACGAATTGATGTCATCTAACCCATGGTCCAATAGAAAGAGTTCATCTAAAGCTCCAATTTCTCTTTCAGATGCCCCAACAAGTTCTTGGGGTTGACATGCGCCCGTTTCACCAAACAAAATCAATTCCCACCCAAATTTGTACGGGATGTCTTCCAATTTCAAATTCACTGTTCTAAGGTCGATACTTTTCAAAAAACCCAAAAGGTTTATAGGCAATGGATCGAGGAGGTTCAGTATTTTTATCTTCCATGAGGGCCATCAGAAATTGTGTAGGTGCAAACAGGGCTGTGGCTGTTTGCAAGGCTGTGCCCTGTGTCTGGTTGCCCTGGTTCAAGGTCGAGGAGCTCTCGAAGCTAATGGGGAACGCCATTTTTTAGAGGAAGAAGAGAGATTAGGGTTTCTTGAACAGAGTTTCAAAGCAAGAAAGTTTAGGTGGAGGTGAGAGATTAAGCAAGAGCTTTAAAGGGAGAGAGAGACGTGCGAAATCTTTAAAAGATTTTGCCCGTTTTTGCAACGGACTTTAGCATTTATTACGCACGCCTCGGGAAGAGATTAGCAGTTTTCAATTTGTTGCACACATTTGATAAACAAGAGGCGTATCTGTTTCTGATGCTTGTTCTTGAGGTTACTTGCTCGGTAACATTGGACAATAAGGGCAATCTTATTAGACCTCAATGAGTGTCAGCAAGTTGCAAATCTCACATATGCTAAACATAGCACACAAGTTGATTGCAAACAAAAATTTAACATGTTGTACCCGTCACTTTTAAATTTTACAAATAGGGAGGGAGAACAGGTTGGTCAGGTTGTTCTAATTAAGCCTAGTTCGAGTCTATTCCTTTCAAATTGTTCTCTACTCAATGCCTTTGTGAATACATCAGCAATTTGATTTTCAGTAGCACAAAAATTCATTGAGATCACTCCCTTTTCAACATTGTCTCTCAAGAAATGATGACGAATGTCAATATGTTTTGTTCTTTTGCGTTGACATGGATTTTTGGCAATGTTAATTGCACTTGTATTGTCATAATAAATAGGAATGCATCCTATGTCAACACAAAAGTCCTTGAGTTGTTGTCTTATCCATAATAACTGAGCACAATAAGATGCAGCTGCCACATACTCAGCTTCTGCTGTGGACAAGGCAACAGAGACTTGTTTCTTGGTTGCCCAAGATACCAAACAAGGTCCAAGAAAGTGAGCTATACCTGAGGTGCTTTTCCTATCAACCAAGAAACCTGCTTAATCAGCATCAGCATACCCAACAAGATCAAAGTTGCAACCTTTAGGATACCATAAGGCTAGATCAGGTGTATGTCTTAAGTACCTAAAAATCCTTTTAACAGCTTTTAGATGAGTTTCTTTAGGGTTTGACTGAAAACGTGCACATAGACCAACACTAAAAACAATGTCAGGTCTACTAGCAGTTAGATATAAGAGTGACCCTATCATGTCCCTATAGGATTTCTCCTCAACTGAGGGACTACCATCATCCATTACCAACCTAGTTGAAGGAGAGTTGGGAGTATCAATGGGCTTGGCTGACTCCATCCCAAAACGCTTAAGTAATTCCTTAATATACTTTTGTTGATGGATCATGGTGCCGTTTGAAGTTTGCTTGATTTGCAAGCCTAGAAAGAAATTAAGCTCACCATCATGCTCATTTCAAACTCACTCCTCATCATTTTTGAAAATTCATTGCACAAATCATGATGAGTTGCACCAAATATGATGTCATTGACATATACTTAGACAATCAACAAATGTTCCCCCTTAGATTTTAGAAACAAGGTATTATCTACCTTGCCTCTTGCAAAATTATTTTCCAATAAAAAGCTTGATAACTGCTCATACCAAGCTTTAGGAGCTTGTTTTAAACCATAAAGTGCCTTGTCAAGTTTGAAAACATGGTTAGGAAATTCATCACTTTTAAAACCGGGGGGTTGTTTGACATAGACTTCCTCTTTAAGGTACCCATTTAGAAACGCACTTTTAACATCCATTTGATATAACTTGATCTCCATGTGGGCTGTAAAAGCTATCAAGATTCGAATGGCTTCCATCCTTGCAACAGGTGCAAAAGTCTCTTCATAATCAATTCCCTCTTGTTGGTAGTAGCCTTGAACCACCAGCCGGGCCTTGTTCCTAGTGACTGTTCCGCACTCATCTAGCTTGTTACGGAACACCTACTTGGTTCCAATGATTGTTCTATCCTCTGGCCGTGGCACAAGGGGCCATACCTTGTTTTTTTCGAACTGATGGAGTTCTTCTTGCATGGCTGTGACCCAATCTGAATCTGCAAGAGCTTCATTAATATTCTTAGGCTCAATTTTGAGAGAAAAGCATAGAAAGCACAGAAATTTTTAAGCCTAGATCTAGTTTGAACTCCTGCATTAATATCAGACAAAATTTTATCAAGAGGATGTAAACCTTGGTATTTCCATGATCGTGGTGAAAGTGGGTTCACATATATGCTCTCCATCCTAGCTGGAAAACTTGGCGAAACAAGTTCAGGTCCTGTTCCCAAGCCTGTTTGGGAGCCTGTTCCTGAAATTATCCCAGAAGGGTTCGGCTGATGTTGTCCCAAACAGGGTTCCACCCTGTTTCCCCCTGTTTGGTTCACACCCTGCCTACCTTCCTGAAGAACAGCTTCAGGCCTTGATCTCTCAGGTTGATCCTTACCTGGTTCATCTTGAAGCAGCATGTCTTTTTTTAACAAGACCTAGTTCGAGGTCTTCCTCCTGTGCATCATTCTCACTTAGAGAGTTAGTTTCATCAAAAAGCACATGCACATTTTCTTCAACACACAAGGTTCTCTTATTAAACACTTTGTATGTCTTACTATGTGAGGAGTAACCAAGGAATATTGCCTCGTCACTCCTTGGATCAAATTTCCCTAAGGCATCCTTTCCATTATTATGCACAAAACATTTACACCCAAAACTCTCAAATGCAAAATATTTGGTTTTCTTCCTTTGAGGATCTCATAAGGAGTTTTGTTAAGAACAGGTCTAATCATGCATCTATTTATAATGTAACATGATGTGTTTAAAGCTTCAGCCCAAAAATTTCTAGGAAGACCACTAGCAACAAGCATTGTTCTAGTCATGTCCTCTAGAGTACGATTTTTGCGCTATACCACCCCGTTCTGTTGGGGTGTTCTTGGAGCCGAAAAATTGTGATCAACACCATGCTCATTACAATAGTCAATAAAGCTCGAATTTTCAAATTCTGTACCATGGTCAGACCTTATGCATACCAAAGAGTGTCCTACCCTCTTTTCAGTCGTTTTAATGAAAGCAAGAAATTTTTCAAAAGTTTCATCTTTAGAAGCCAAAAACAAAGTCCAAGTGAAACGAGAGTAGTCATCCACTATCACAAGCACATACCTCTTGCCACCTCGGCTCATGATCCTCATTGGACCACATAGATCCATATGTATTAATTCAAGGGGTTGAGTAGTGCTTATACACTTTTTAGACTTAAATGAATTTTTGACTTGTTTGCCTTTGGCACATGCATCACATACCTTGTCATCATTGAATTTGATGGAAGGTAAGCCAACTACTAAATCTTTGGTTACAAGTTTGTTCAAAAGAGAGTGGCTTGCATGACCTAGTCTTTTGTGCCAAAGCATAACATCATCTTTTAAGGCACTCAAACAAGTCAAATTATTTTGGGGAAGAGTAGAAATACACACTTTATAAACATTTTTGTGTCGCTTCCCCCTCAACACAACATCTCCTGTGTTCATGTTTACAACCAAGCAACGTGTTGGAGAGAACACTACTAGGTTGTCTTTGTCACACAGTTGGGACACACTTAGCAAGTTGTGTTTTAAACCATCCACAAAATAAACATTGTCAATTGAATGGGAGAGTGACTCACCTATCTTACCTATACCGACAATTGTCCCAGATTTGCCGTTTCCAAATGCCACACTCCCTCCTTCTGATGCTGTAAGTGAGAGAAAATTGGATTTTTCACCAGTCATATGCCTCGAACACCCACTGTCAACATACCACAGCTGCCTGTTCCCTAGACTATTTTCTGCACTGTTTGCTGGGTTGTTTGCTGGGTTGTTCTCTCTCACTTCAGCCTGCAAAACAAATCAAGGGTTAGTTTTGGGAACCCAGATCCACTTGGGTCCCATTCCTTTAGACGTGTAAATCTCATCTTTCCTAACCCACATTTGTTTTACATGCACTGAGTTCTTTTTAATGGCATACTTTCTTATAGGACAAGCATATCGATAATGCCCCGTTTTACCACAATGAAAACAAACAATATTTTCAGGTAATCCCACATATTTGTTATTCACTGGGTAGGTCATCTTAGGCACAAAACCTAGTCCTCTTCTATTTTGACTATGATGAGTGTTTAACCATTCCAACGCCCTTGAGAACCTGTTCCAGAGCTTGTTTGCGGCAAGGTCCGATTCTAAGTGTTTTATTTTTTCAAGCAAGTTTCTGTTTTCCTCCAGCAAAGACTCGACCTTACCTTTTAAGTCAAGAGATTCTTTTTCTAGCTCAGTCAGTTTAGTGGAACAAGTCTCTTCTTTCATGAGTAGAGTTTGTTTAAGCACATTGATGTTTTCATGCAAGGCAAGAGTCTCTTTGTCAACTTCAAGCTTTTCTAATTTAAGGGTTTCATTTTCAAGTTCTAAATCTCGAACATCCCCTTTTAATTCAGCACATATATCCATTATATTGTAAACTAATTTCTCAAGAGTTGATTTATTTAGACCACGTACCTTGTTCTTGAGTTGAGTCAGACTATCCGTTGACCCATCATCTGAATTAGTGTCACTCCTTGCCAAGAGTGCTACATCAGCTTCCCCAGCTTCAGACCCTTCCTCATCCTCACTTGAATCTCCCCAGGCCGTGAGCATAGCTTTTGAGAACCTTTTCGCTGAGCTGCTTACACCCTGTTTCCTCCCCTGTTTTCTGGGGTGTTCGGGTTCTTGTTCTTCCTTGTGCAGTGGGCAGTTTCTCACAATGTGGTCCAGCTTACCACACTTGAAACACCCAGTGAACTGTTCCCGAGGGGTGTTCCTGGCTTTGCCGAAGTCCTTCCTTTTGATGTTTTCTTTGACTTTCTTGAAGAACTTCTTAAATTTTTGAGTCATCATGGCAATCTCCTCCTCCTCAGAATCAGAATCATCTTCTAAGGCCTTTAGTGCAAGACCTCGTTCTCTCTTTGTCTCATCTTTCTGTTGAGAATATTTCCTAAGTTCATATGTTTGGAGGTTTCCAATCAGCTCATCTAGGGTGATCTTCTTCATGTCCTTAGCTTCTTGGATGGCTGTTACTTTTGCTTCCCAAGAATGAGGTAAAATTCTTAGGATCTTCCTTACCAATTTTTCGGTGGTGAAGGATTTTCCCAAGGATTTCAACTCATTCGTTATGTGAGTGAATTGAGTGTACATGTCCATCACACTTTCCCGATCACCCATCTCGAACAGCTCATACTTTCTCATAAGCAATTCAATCCGGGATTGCTTTACTTGATTGGTCCCTTCGTGAGCTACTTGCAAAGCATCCCAGATTTCTTTGGCCGACTCACATTCAGATATGCGAGTATATTCATCAGGACCTAGGCCAAAATATAGGAGTTTCTTGGCCTTGGCATTCTTCTCCATCATCTTGTAATCTTCAGCATTGAACTCCTTAGGCTCCTTGGGGATTGACTTTCCATCTTCAGTTGTTTTCTTAGGGATGAGTGGTCCATGCTTGATGAGCATCCACAACTCATAGTCCTCGGCTTGGATGTAGTTTTCCATCCTATTCTTCCACCAACTATAGTGTTGGCCATTAAAGTATGGTGGACGAGTTATGGATTGACCTTCAAGCATGTCTTGTGGAGTACTCATCTTCAAGGATCTCTCAAAGGTGTTAGCTTTTCAAAGGAGAACCTGCTCTGATACCACTTGTTGAATTAGAGAGTACACAACCACAAGAGGGGGGGTGAATTATGGTGTCCGATTTTCGCAAGTTGCTGATAAACAGTCTTAGACCCTGTTCGCACAGGTTGTTTCTGAGATAAGCAGAAGCGAAAATCCAACAAAATTGAATGCGGAAATAATGGACACAGGATTTTTACGTGGAAAACACCTCTAGCCCAACTGAGGTTAAAAACCACGACCTACCTCGTGTAGGATTTAAACACTTCACTAAACGGGCTAATCACGTTACAATAGTAACACACCTTGTTATAACTTGTAACACACGTAACCTGTCTTCCCTAAGACAAGTTACCCCACGTCCAAAATCCCCTTGATTTGGGCACACACTCTACTCACTCTTGTGAAAGAAGAATGTAAAGAAAGAACACCCTATTACAATGCTTCTCAACTAAGCTAATATAGGGTACAATGAAGTCCTAGTATGCCAACTTTGAAAGCTCAATTAATTCACTCACAAGGCTCGGTTTTTTTTTCAAATGTTTTAACTCATGAACTCAGATTTTTTCTCTCTGAAAACCGATGTCTCCAAGATTATAAGAAGCCGCCTTTTATAGTGCTTGGAAAGCAATTCATCAAATTTTTGGAAACTAAAAAATCTGAAGAATATAGAATCCTTTACCCACAAGGGATGGAAAAACTATTTCTGAAATTTTTGAAAACTAAAATCCTAGAGAAAATAGAATCCTTTAGCTACAAGGGGTAAGGTGACATGAGCTGAAAACACTTCCTGAACCGCGTGCATAAGGCGGTGTTCTTTAGCAGCTAGCCCATGTTTTTCTCAACTACCTTATCCACTTGCCAAAAATTGGATATTCTTTTTATTCAAAAAGATTTTGCAAATCCCTTAAGATTTTTGATAACCGTTTTTTAGGGTAAAGAATAAGATACTCCATAGAAAAATCTTTCTTGCAAATCTTTGAAGAAGTTGCTCAAAATCCAAAAGATAAAAATCGTGCAAAGCAGTTTTTCGCAGCTTATTCTGGAAACACCCTGATCGCCCTGTTTCCAGGGTTGTTCTGAAGGGTGATCCGAAATATTTTCCGAAAAGCAAAACCGTTTCCAGTGAGTGGTAAATTAAAACTTTCTAATTGGCATATTAACAAGAGTCTAAAAATATAAAACCAAATCAAATCAAGACATCTTGTTGTAACCACTAGTCATCTTGTAGAACGACTTTGCTGCAAACACTTCACAGAATATGCTTCAAACACCGCACGGAACCTGTTTGTCACAGCTGCACATATCTTATGTTTCAAACACTTCTCAGGATATGCTTCAAAACACCTCACAGAACCTGTTCCTCACAGGTGTTCTTACATTGCTGACTTGAGTACCTGTTCTTGATAAACCATTAGTCAAGCAGTTTTAATACATTGAGAACAACAGTAAGGTCCTGTTTGGAAAGCCTGTTTGGAGCAACAACAACAACACTTGGATTTGTTATCATCAAAACTTTATACATTCTAACAATCAGACAAAACATCATATTTATCACTAATAGCACTCATGATTTTATTTAGTTCTTCGGGATTTTGTTCTTTATCAAACATTTTTTGTAGTTCTTCAAGGGAATGTTGCTTATACTCCATCTTCTTTTTCTTTCTTTTCAGTAAATTTTTCCAGATTGTTCTCCTACTTCTTTTTGGATTTTTATTTCTTGCAAAGGAAATGGAATTTTGTTTTTAAGGTTTTGAAAAGAATATTTATGCTGAAAAGGAGTGCTAATTTTAGGAGTAGCTTTTTTGCTATGTCTAATTTCGTTAATAAGAGAAAGATGAACAACTGTTAACTGGTTCTTAAGATCTTTTAGTTCAGTCTTGATTTTAACTAATTCAACTTTTAATTCTAAAACTATATCAGTGATATAGTTTAATTGAGGTGCTAATGAGATATTGCCTTCAGGTGAGTGGACAATATGTGAATAATTAGGACCAGGGCAAGCAGATGATGGTTCAAGAATTAACCTTTGCTAATCACAGTTAATTAGCTTAATTAGTCATTAATTAGTTTAATAATCATAATTATTTTTATGCACGAGGCTCTGATACTAGATGAAAGAGAACGTCGAGATTTATTAATGAGTAAAAAACCATAAACACTTTTTCCAATTTTTCGAAAGTAAGTTTTTAAGGGTTGAGGATAGATTTGCAAATATGAAAAGGTTAAGAGCTAAAAAAAAATGTAAACAGTGAATGGTCCCCTTAATATAGTTTCCACAGAATGTTGTGCACTTATAAATACATTCTAATGACATGGTCCCCTAATTATGATTTCCACACAAAGTGGGGTACCTGACAGTGATTTTTCCAGAAAATTGATTATACAGAATTTGTATAACTTACTTTTGTAATTGAAAGAGAAGGGAATTAAAGAGAGAGAGAGAGAGAGAGAGATAAGACTAAATTGAGAATACAAGGAAGCTTGAGAGAATTCAGAAGAAGGTGTAATTCGCTCTGCCTTCCTTCAAATGAAGTAGCTCCTTAAATAGATGCAAAAAGGAGCTGCAATAATTGTCTTTTGTAAAAGAAGATTCCTTTTGTCTGCCAATAGAAGAAAAGGAGCATTACTGGTGAGTCATCCTTATCTTCATACTATTTGCTTTTGTCAGTGGAAGCAATGTTGATGAAAGGTCTTTTCGTTGGTACCTGCAAAAGAAAAGATTCTTTAGTATGAATGGCCTTTACTTTTGCCAAGGGCTAAATGACCCCTGCAGGCTCTTTTGAGTTATTTGGCTTTTACATTTTGCCAAAGGCCATTTAATCTTTGCTAGCCTTTGTCATATTCATAGGTCATATGGGTCCTGTGAATCTTGATAATCATCCATTTTGTGTGGTTGTGGTTTTATTGAAGAGCCAGCAGAACTGATCTCATCTTCTGAATCTTCTGCTTTGTCAAGAATTTTTTGGAGGAAAATTTACCTCATTTGGGGGTCATCCTTGAGAAACTCAAGGATATCCTTTTCCTTTTAAGACAAACCCTTGGAACGAGCCTTGGTAGATGTTGTTGGACTCTCTTTCTTTTGTGGAGTAGATGGTCCAATACCTGCCTTGGCTTCAAATGTATGCAGATTATGTAAAGTGAACTTTTTTATACGGGTTCTGTAGTAGTGCTCAACAATCTCACTGCAGCATAATTTTGTTTTGAATTCATTCCACCATTTAACTTTATAAACTCGAACTAAAGATAGGGGAAATGAATTTTTGAGGTAATTTTGCAGCCGATATTCCCAGCTAAAGATCCAGGCTATGTTGAAAACTCTAAAAAATTGAACTTCTTTTTTGTAAGCTTCAAGGGAGGTGACGTTTTTATCCCAGAAATCCCATCCTCCTTGAGCTTCAATTGGTAAAACAGCAAGACTGCAACCAAACCATGTTCACCAATAATAAAACTAGATGGGGAATTATGTAGGACAATTGTCATGAAAAATTAAAAAACCAAGAATGAGTTTCAGGACGATGAAGAAATGCCCTAAACCACGCTATTCTGTAATCATTGTAGTCAAAGGTTTGGGGTGTGTAGGGAATGGAAAATTTCTTTTCTGCAAATGGATCTTTCCATTGTTGAGCACTCAGAACTTGTCTAATAATCCACATGGAAAAAAGGATACGTCCAGGACTGATTTTGTCAAAGGTATGAGAAATGTCAATGGAACGAGTATCCACAAGGATTAGCTCATAAAATTGTTAGGTTTTTTAAGAATGATCCATGGCAAAATGTTTTTTGCCAAGAGCCTTTTGGACCAGAGGCCTGATTACTTCTGGGGAAGGCATTGTTTTGTAATTTATAGGGAATAGATGTTCTGTGTGGCAAACAACATAGGCATTATCAATGGTAGGTTTTGTAGGTGGTTTAGCTACGATTGATTTGTATGGTAAAGGGGGAAATTGAGCAAGAGTTTGGAATTGATTATGAGTAGGGAGCTGCATAGGAACTTCAAGCTAATAGTCTTCAGCTCAACTAATCCCTTTGCCTTTGTCCTTTCAATTGTTCTTGGACGTACTCATTTGTTTTCCTGCAAAACAATATTTTTGCACTCTTTCCTTGCAAGAATTCTCTAGTGAGGAAATCAGGAAGGGAATTGCTTTCTCCTTTAATAAATTCAATATCAAAATCAGAGGCAGATAAAATAGCTTGCCAACGGGCAAAGATTTGTTTTGAAATCAAATTTTTTACATCCTTCTGTAAAATTTCTTTGGCGGATTTGCAATCAATACGAAGTAGAAATTTTTTGTAAAACAGATCATCTTGAAATTTGGATAAACAAAGAACTACTGCTAAAATTTCCTTTTTGATTGTTGAATAATTTTGTTGTGGACCGAGCCATAATCCAGAATGAAATCTAGCTAATTGTTCTTGCTTATGTGACTCCATTCTTTGTTTAAGTATGCCTCCATAACCTATGTCAGATGCATCAATTTCGACTATCATGAATGTAGCTGGGTTAGAGATGCTAAGACATGGCAGAGACTTAAGTCTATTTTTAACTTGTCTAACAATCTTAGTATGTTCACTAGTCCTGGGGATAGGATTTTTTTTAAGTCTCCTATACAAAGGTGCACATAAATGTCGTAGATTGGGAAAGAAATCAGAGACATAATTCAGGCAACCCAGAAAGCGTTGCAATTATTTTTTATCCTTGATTTCATCTGAAAATTTGTCAACAAATGCCAGGGATCTCATAATGGGTTTGATGGTACGCTGATAAATATCATGCCCAAGAAACCTAATTTTTGTTTGAAATAATACTAATTTTGATGCTGAAACTGCAAGTCCATTTCATTCAATAACATGCAAGAAGATTTGTAAATGCTTAAAACGTTGGTCAATACTTTTGGAAAAAACTAGTACATCATCAATGTAAACAATAATAAAAGAGGTGTAGGGAGTAAAAATGTCATTCATGATGTTTTGAAATCCTGAAGGGGCATTTTTAAGCCCAAAGGGCATTACGTTCCATTCGTAATGTCCAAAGGGTACAGTAAATGCAGTTTTGTAACGATCATGTTCAGCAATCTAAATATGCCAAAATCCAGATTTCATGTCAAATTTGGAAAATATTTTTGCATCATAAAGACGATTAAGTAAATCTCTTTTGTTTGGGATAGGATAACGGATCCATTGTAAAATTTTGTTAAGGGGTTTGTAATTAATAACGAGTCTAGGAACACCTCATTCCTTTTCTGCTGCATTATTAACATAAAATGCTTACGATAAGAAAAATATTTTTAAAACAATAATTGTTGTTTTAAATATAACTTTGTTAAGCTTAGAACGAAGGTTCAAGGGTTCACCATTAGCACTAACTAACTGTTCCCTTGTTCGTTCACAAAACTTAGTAGGAATAATTCCTACTTTAATGCAGTTTTGATCTGCTCCACTATCAATAAGGGCAACTGCATTAATCGAGAAATCATTAACTACAAGAGTAACTATAGAATACCATTTTTGAAATGTTACTTTGGAAATTGTTCGTAAAAATTGAGTTTGCGAAATTTTAGTTTCTTGAATGCCTGAAATGTTTTCAGATTTAAGACTTGGAGGATTTGTTTTGAATGATTCGAGGAGAGCAAGTTTTGTTTCAATCTCAAGGTCTTTTGTCTTGAGACCAGAGACTTCACTTTTGAGGAATCGAACCTGGGATTTCAGGTCATTGATTTCCATTTGGAGTTGTTTAGTTGAAATTTGCTGATAAGGACTTATAATTGGGTAGCGATCAAAGATTTGAGTAAGTGAGGAAGAAGAAGAAGCTCCTAGTTCAAACTTAGGAGGTCTGTCTTCTTCTTCCAAAATCAAACCTTTGAGATTTCAAGGTATTCTTCCTTTGTTTCTATGTTAGGGATTTGGCAAATGAGATCAAGAAGAAATTCCTTTTGTGGTTTACTAGTAATAACATTTAAGGATAAGATTGGAGATGATTCATACTCTAAATCCTCACTAAACTCAGCATAGTAATCTTCATCTTGATCAGATCCAGAAATGTTAGCAGTTAACAGCGCTAAGAGTTTTTTCTGTAGCTCGGGTTCTCTAGAAAATAACTCATTAATCTTTTGTTCAGTTTTGCATTGGAAAGCTTTGTGGCCGATTTTACCACATTTGTAGCAGACTACAGGCTTCTTCTTTGGTTTAGAAGCTTGCTTCTTTTTGGGAACAGGTTTGGGTTGTTCTTTTTTGATAAATGGTTTGGGCTATTTTGGAGGGACTCTTCTGAATGTAGGTGTGGGCTTTCTTTTCTGAAGTTGCTTTCTTGTAGTAGAAGGGGCTTCTATTTTGGTAATTCCAAATGCTTCACAGAAGGTGCCCATCTCTTTACGAGATTGTGCTCGTTCTGATCCATATTTGGATTAGATTTTGATTTCATTGTTAAGGTTTAAACCTTCTGATTTGATAATACCAAACAATTGACCAAAGGTTAGAAGGCCAAAAGGAATGTCATTGGTACCAAAGTTTTGGCGAAGTTTATTGAGGATTCTTTCCCCAAAAAGTTTGGGTAATCCAGCAATAAATCTTTATTTCCAAAAGTCTTGGGTTCCATCTTCTCTTTTGAGTACATGGGTTAGGAAGACATTCTTATACCACTGATAGTCTGTCAGGGTGGGACAACGAAGGTTAATAAGGATAGTTTTGGAGGCAGCTTGTTCTTCTGTGGGGTTACCTAAGAAGTGTAAGGTAATGGTATGTATGAGCATTTCTGCTCCATTTTCTTCCTCAACTTCCACACCACGATCATTGGTCTTTTTGTATTTGTGGTTAAGGTTTTTGTTCTTTCATCATCTGTCAAGAAATTATCCCAACAAGATTTCAATTGTCCTGAAAATCCTACAACTAAGGCAGTGGCTGCTTAGGAATTGGTAAGCTTGCGAGCTTTATAAGCCGACAGGGCCATAGTCATTTCTTGTAGGGTGCTGAGGATTTCATGTTCAGATTCGCTGTCTATGTTCTATTGGTGGACTGATTCACCACTAAATTAAGAGGTCGTAAAACTACCCCTTTCTTCATACCGAATGTCTGGGGGAGTAGGTCTTGGATAGTAGTTTCGAGTACTACCTGTGGTCCAATTCCTAATTTTGTTAATGGCAGATGGTGAGGGTTCATCAAATGTTTCTTCTATAACATTTAATGCTTCCTCACCTTCAAAGGTGTCGTCTTCTTCACTAGAGGAAGAGGTTTATGAAGGCTCATTTTGACATATTTTATCTAGACAAGACACTGACTTGCCTTTCTCTGTTAACTCTTGGATTTGGTCTGAAATGATTTTAAGAAAATGGGCTTTGGAAAAGGCTTCAGAAAATGAATCTTCATTGGCCTTTGGGATACTATCAGTTTTGAAGAAGGGCTTGGATACTTGGTCAGTATAACTGGTACTGGTACTTGGAGTAGATGTAGTGCTTGGTTTCTTTGCTTCTTCTATCCTCAAGGAAACATGGTTTAATTGAGTGGCAATAGTCTGGAGGATAGTGTTTGTGTAATTGGCCTGCTGATGGACCTTTTTGAGGTCATCGAGTTTGACTATATCATTCCCCTCCCGGCCTTTGCGAAAAGGTGTAGCCAGAATAGGTTCGCCTTTGAGGATGATTTTGAGGTCATCGGGTGGAGGATGAACTGAAGAAACTGTGGAACCATTTGAAAAATGCCAAATTTTTTGAAGGTTTGTTTGAATAAGACTGGGAATTGAAAAGACATTTTGCATACCCTTTTTGGAAGTAAATGTAGGAAACCAGAGGAAAAAAGGAAAATTAACTTGCAGACGTTCCATGTCTGCAATCCATTCTTTTTTGATTTCTTCTCTTAAGTTTCTGTCCATTTATTCAAACCAGGTACGTAAAGAAGCATTTCTACTGGAATAGTAGTCTTCTTTTATTATTTTCCAGTTAATGGTAAAACCAAGTTTTGTAAGAACATCTATGGCTGCTCCTATTCCAGAAGAAGTAGGAGAAGGAGGATTAATAACGGGTTCAGGAATAGGGGCCCGAAATCGATATCTTTGTGAATGATCTAATGGTTCGGATCTAGTAGAAGAAAAGTCCGAAAAAGAATGTCTAAAATTTGAAGGAGCAGGAGCAGAGGGATCTTCCCTTATGGAGTGTGATCTGAATTTCAGAATCACTCTGCCATCTGATTCTTCAATTATTTGTTCTATTTCTCGATGTTCGATTTGTGCAGGTTGCTGAGGTTCTTGCAACTCGATCTCATCTGGAAGAGTAATCTCAGCCCATTTGAGTGATTTTGGAGTGAAGATTGTTGGCTTTTCGTCTTCGATTTGTAGTAAGATTGTTTCCTGAGAATTCGAAGGAAGAGAGTTAGACATAAGTCTAAAATAAACTCGATACATAACCATAAAATTTTTAAAATCCAGAAACTCGTTACCTTGGATGTGCACATCAAGTTTAAGAGCTTCTATTGTCATGGGACATGTTAGATCAACTATAAAATCAGGATAACAATTGAAAAAGATAGGACCTTTGCAAATGTCAGTCTGAATAACAGCTAATAACGAAGATTTGTATTTTTTAATCTTTTGTCTCTTAAGGAGGCTTTGTAAATAGGAGCATTAATACCTTTCTTTAAAAGAGGTTTAAAGGCTACTTATACTAAACCAATATGCATAAATCTGTATTTGGCTTTCAAATGACTATCGATAGAATATTGCTTTATCATATCGATAGTTTGTAAGCCATTTTGTAAACTTATGACTTCTTCATGAGTTTTGCAAGAATAGGCCCTAATAAAATCAAAGGTACCAATTTTGTAAATTGTGTCTAGTTCTATTCTAGGTAAATTCCAATTGGCGTAATTGTCTGGGGAAGGAGCCCTAAAGATTGGACCTATTCTTTGTTCATTTGAGTTAACTATGTCACTATGGCTGCTATCAGCCTTTAAGGATAACATCCTTTTTAACCTAGATGCCATGATTCTAATGCATGACCTAATTCTAAATGCAGACAGGAATTAACGACGGGACCACCGACTGGGACCACCACCACGGCTGACCAACAGTATCTCTGGCTGACCAGCGCTTGTAACTTCACCGTATGTACGGCTCTATGCAAGCAGAACTTCGGGCATACATTATGATCACTTAATCTAAATGCAGAAGTTTGTTTTCCCTTTGGCTCTGATACCAGGATAGGCAGGCTATTAAACAGAAAAGATAACTCTTCCCGAGGCCCCCGCCGACATCTTCGGACTCCCTAACGTTGCCGTTAACCGCCGCGTCCCGGTTCGGGAATTTTAACCCGATTCCCTTTCGAAGCTCACGCGGAACGCGCTGTCGGACGGGCTTCCCCCGGCTCTTAGGATCGACTAACCCATGTGCAAGTGCCATTCACATGGAACATTTCCCCTCTTCGGCCTTCAAAGTTCTCATTTGAATATTTGCTACTACCACTAAGATCTGCACCGACGGCCGCTCTGCCCTAGCTCGCGCTACAGGTTTTACAGCGATCATCGCGCCCTCCTACTCATTGGGCCTGGCACTTGCCCCGACGGCCGGGACCACCGACTGGGACCACCACCATGGCTGACCAACAGTATCACTGGCTGACCAACGCCTATAACTCCACCGTATGTACGGCTCTATGCAAGCAGAACTTCGGGCATAAATTATGATCACTTAATCTAAATGCAGAAGTTTGTTTTCCCTTTGGCTCCGATACTAGGAACAGCAGAATCGAAAAGACAAACTGATTTTATTGAAGAGGATAAATTTATACACAAAAATTGATTATGCAGAATTTGTGTAACTTACTTTTGTGATTGAAAGAGAAGGGAATTAAAAGAGAGAGAGAGAGAGAGAGAGATAAGATTAAACTGAGAATACAAGGAAGCTTGAGAGAATTTAGAAGAAGGTGTAATTCGCTCTGCCTTCCTTTAAATGAAGTAGCTCCTTAAATAGATGCGAAAAGGTGCTGCAATAATTGTCTTTTGCAAAAAGAAGATTCCTTTTGTCTGCCAATAGAAGAAAAGGAGCACTACTGGTGAGTCATCCTTATCTTCATACTGTTTGCTTTTGTCAGTGGAAGCATTGTTGATGAAAGGTGTTTTTGTTGGTACCTGCAAAAGAAAAGATTCGTTAGTACGAATGGCCTTTACTTTTGCTAAGGGCCAAATGACTGCTGCAGGCTCTTTTGAGTTATTTGGCTTTTACATTTTGCCAAAGGTCATTTGACCTTTGCCAGCCTTTGTTATATTCACAGGTCATATGGGTCCTGTGAATCTTGATAATCATCCATTTTGTGTGGTTGTGGTTTTGTTAAAGAGCCAGCAGAACTGAGAGTCTCATCTTCTGAATCTTCTGCTTTGTTAAGAGTTTTTTGGAGGAAAAGTTACCTCATTTGGGGGTCATCCTTGAGAAACTCAAGGATATCCTTTTCCTTTTGAGACAAACCCTTGGAATGAGCCTTGGTAGATGTTGTTGGACTCTCTTCCTTTTGTGGAGTAGATGGTCCAATACCTGCCTTGGCTTCAAATGTATGCAGATTATGTAAAGTGAACTTCTTCGCACGGGTTCTGCAGTAGTGCTCAACATTCTCACTGCAGCATAATTTTGTTTTGAATTCATTCCACCATTTAACTTTATAAACTCGAACTAAAGATAGGGGAAATGAATTTTTAAGGTAATTTTGCAGCCAGTATTCTCGGCTAAAGATCTAGGCTATGTTGAAAACTCTGAAAAATTGAACTTCTTTTGTGTAAGCTTCAAGGGAGGTGACGTTTTTATCCCAGAAATCCCATCCTCCATGAGCTTTAATTAGTAAAATAGCAAGACTGCAACCAAACCATGTCCACTAGTAATAAAACCAGATGGGGAATTATGTAGGACAATTGTCATGGAAATTAAAAAACCAAGAATGGGTTTCCGGACGATGAAGAAAAGCCCTAAACCACGCCATTCTATAATCGTTGTAGTCAAAGGTTTGGGGTGTGTAGGGAATGGAAAATTTCTTTTCTTCAAATGGATCTTTCATTGTTGAGTACTTAGAACTTGTCTAATAATGCACTTGGAAAAAAGGATATGTCCAGGATCGAGTATGCATAAGGATTAGCTCGTAAAATTGTTGAGTTTTTTGAGAATGATCCGTGGCAAAATGTTTTTTGCCCGGAGCCTTTTGGACCAGTGGCCTGATTACTTCTGGGGAAGCATTGTTTTGTAATTTGTAAGGAATAGATGTTCTGTGCGGCGAACAACATAGGCATTATCAATGGTAGGTTTTGTAGGTGGTTTAGCTACGATTGATTTGTATGGTAAAGGGGAAATTGAGCAAGAGTTTAGAATTGATTATGAGTAGGGAGTTGTATAGGAACTTCAAGCTGATAGTCTTCAACTCGCCTAATCCCTTTGCCTTTGTCCTTTCGATTGTTCTTGGACGTACTAATTTGTTTTCCTGCAAAGCAATATTTTTGTCACTCTTTCCTTGCAAGAATTCTCTAGTGAGGAAATCAGGAAGGGAATTGCTTTCTCCTTTGATAAATTCAATATCAAAATTAAAGGCAGATAAAATAGCTTGCCAACGGGCAAAGATTTATTTTGAAACCAAATTTTTTACATCCTTCTGTAAAATTTCTTTGGCGGATTTGCAATCAATGCGAAGTAGAAATTTTTTGCAAAACAGATCATCTTGAAATTTAGATATACAAAGAACTACTGCTAAAATTTCCTTTTTGATTGTTGAATAATTTTGTTGTGGACCGAGCCATAATCTAGAATGAAATCTAACTAATTGTTCTTGCTTATGTGACTTCAGTCTTTGTTTAAGTATGCCTCCATAACCTATGTCAGATGCATCAGTTTCGACTATCATGAATGTAGCTGGCATAGGGATGCCAAGACATGGCAGAGACTTAACTCTATCCTTGACTTGTCTAACAATCTTAGTATGTTCACTAGTCTAGGGGATAGGATTTTTTTCTAAGTCTCCTATACAAAGGTGCACATAAATGTCGTAGATTGGGAAAAAAATCAGGGACATAATTCAGGCAACCCAGAAAGCGTTGCAATTGTTTTTTGTCCTTGATTTCATCTGGAAATTTGTTAGCAAATGCCAGGGATCTCATAATGGGTTTGATGGTACCCTGATAAATATCATGCCCAAGAAACCTAATTTTTGCTTGAAATAATACTAATTTTGATGCTGAAACTGCAAGTCCTTTTTTTTCAATGACATGCAAGAAGATTTGCAAATGCTTAAAATGTTGGTCAATACTTTTGGAGAAAACTAGTACATCATCAATGTAAACAATAATAAAAGAGGTGTAGGGAGTAAAAATGTCATTCATGATGTTTGAAATTCTGAAGGGGCATTTTTAAGTCCAAAGGGCATTACGTTCCATTCGTAATATTCAAAGGGTGCAGTGAATGCAGTTTTGTGACGATCATGTCCCGCAATCTGAATCTGCCAAAATCTAGATTTCATATCAAATTTGGAAAATATTTTTGCATTATAAAGACGATTAAGTAAATCTCTTTTGTTTGGGATGGGATAACGGATCCATTGTAAAATTTTGTTAAGGGGTTTGTAATTAATAACGAGTCTAGGAACACCTCGTTCCTTTTCTGCTGAGTTATTAACATAAAATGCTGCACAGCTCCAGGGAGATTTGGAAGGTCAAATGAGTTTTTTGTTAAGCAGATTTTGAATCTCCTTTTTGCAATGCTCAAGTAATTCAAAATTCATTTGAGTAGGACGTGCTTGGGTAGGAATATCTTTCTCATTAAAAGTTGGTTCATATGGTAAAGAAATGATGTGCTTCTTTCGTTCCTAGAAAGCATTGGGAATGTCAGAGCATACTCATTTCTTTATCAAGCTTTCAAAATCTTTAATTTTGAGTTGGATGGAAGGATTTTGCAATTGTTCTTCAATGTGGAGATAAGAAATTTCTTCTTGTAAATGACAAGTTTGCTTTCTTTTGGTTTGCAGACTATTAATCTGCTAAAAAATTGAAGATGCTTGCAGACTCAAAATCTCTTTTTGATATGTAGAAGTTAAAAAGGAAAATGAAATAGTGTTGCCCATAATTTTTGTATGGACACCTATTTCATTAACCGTAAAGAGATAAATTTGTCTAAGAAATGGAGTTCCTAAAATTATATCATTAGAAATATTGTCTACGATAAGGAAAATATTTTAAAACAATAATTGTTGTTTTGAATATAACCTTTGTTAAGCTTGGAACGAATGTTCAAGGGTTCACCGTCAGCACTAACTAACTGTTCCCTTGTTCGAGAAATCATTAACTACAAGAGTAACTATAGAATACCATTTTTGAAATGTTACTTTGGAAATTGTTCGTAAAAATTGAGTTTGCGGAATTTCAGTTTCTTGAATGCCAGAAATGTTTTCAGATTCAAGACTTGGAGGATTTGTTTTGAATGATTCGAGGCGAGCAAGTTTTGTTTCAATCTCAATTGTCTTGAGACCAGAGACTTCACTTTTGAGGAATCGAACTTGGGATTTCAGGTCATTGATTTCCATTTGGAGTTGTTTAGTTGAAATTTGCTGATAAGGACTTGTAATTGGCTGGCGATCAAAGATTTGAGTAAGTGAGGAAGAAGAAGAAGGTCCGAGTTCAAACTTAGGAGGTCTGTCTTCTTCTTCTAAAATAATACCTTTGAGCTTTTCAAGGTATTCTTTCTTCGATTCTATGTCAGGGATTTGGCAAATGAGATCAAGAAGAAATTCCTTTTGTGGTTTACTAGTAATAACGTTTAAGGATAAGATTGGAGATGATTCATACTCTAAATCCTCACTAGACTCAGCATAGTAATCTTCATCTTGATCAGATCTAGAAATATTAGTAGTTAACAGGGCTAAGAGTTTTTTCTGTAGCTCGGGTTCTCCAGAAAATAACTCATTAATCTTTTGTTCAGTTTTGCATTGGAAAGCTTTATGGCCGATTTTACCACATTTGTAGCAGACTACAGGCTCCTTCTTTGGTTTAGAAGCTTGCTTCTTTTTGGGAATAAGTTTGGGCTATTCTTTTTTGAGAAATGGTTTGGGCTGTTTTGGAGGGACTTTTCTGAATGTAGGTTTGGGCTTTCTTTTGTGAAGTCGCTTTCTTGTAGTAGAAGGGGCTTCTATTTTGGTAATTCCAAATGCTTCACAGAAGGTGCCCATCTCTTTACGAGATTATGCCCGTTTTGATCCATTTTTGGATTGGATTTTGATTTCATTGCAAAGTTTCAAGCCTTCTGACTTGATAATACCAAACAATTTACCAAAGGTTAGAAGGCCAAAAGGAATGTCATTGGTACCAAAGTTTTAGCGAAGTTTATTAAGGATTCTTTCCCCAAAAAATTTGGGTAATCCAGCAATAAATCTTTCTTTCCAAAAGTCTTAGGTTCCATCTTCTCTTTTGAGTACATGGGTTAGGAAGACATCCATATACCACCGATAGTCTGTCAAGGTAGGACAACGAAGGTTAATAAGGATAGTTTTGGAGGCAGCTTGTTCTTCTCTGGGGTTACCTAAGAAGCGTAAGGTAATGGTATGTATGAGCATTTCTGCTCCATTTTCTTCCTTAACTTCCACACCACGATCATTGGTCTTTTTGTATTTGTGGTTAAGCTTTTTGTTCTTTCATCATCTGTCAAGAAATTATCCCACCAAGATTTCAATTGTCCTGAAAATCCTACAACTAGGGTAGTGGATGCTTAGGAATTGGTAAGCTTGCGAGCTTTATAAGCAGACAGGGCCATAGTCATTTCTTGTAGGGTGCTGAGGATTTCATGTTCAGATTTGCCGTCTATGTTCTATTGGTGGACTGATTCACCACTAAATTAAGAGGTCGTAAAACTACCCCTTTCTTCATACCGAATGTCTGGGGGAGTAGGTCTTGGATAGTAGTTTCGGGTACAACCTGTGGTCCAATTCCTAATTTTGTTAATGGCAGATGGTGAGGGTTCATAAAATGTTTCTTCTATAACATTTAATGCTTCCTCACATTCAAAGGTCTCGGCTTCTTCACAAGAGGAAGAGCTTTCTAAAGGCTCATTTTGACATGTTTTATCTAGACAACACACAGACTTGCCTTTCTCTGTTAACTCTTGGATTTGGTCTGAAATGATTTTAAGAAAATGGGCTTTGGAAAAGGCTTCAGAAAATGAATCTTCATTGGCCTTTGGGATACTATCAGTTTTGAAAAAGGGCTTGGATACTTGGTTAGGATAACTGGTACTGGTACTGGTACTTGGAGTAGATGTAGTGCTTGGTTTCTTTGCTTCTTCTATCCTCAATTAAACCAACAAACTGATTTTATTGAACAGGATAAATTTATACAAGAAAATTGATTATATAGAATTTGTATAACTTACTTTTGTAATTGAAAGAGAAGGGAATTAAAAGAGAGAGAGAGAGAGAGAGAGAGAGAGAGATAAGACTAAATTGAGAACACAAGGAAGCTTGAGAGAATTCAGAAGAAGGCGTAATTCGCTCAGCCTTCCTTCAAATAAAGCAGCTCCCTAAATAGATGTGAAAAGGAGCTGCAATAATTGTCTTTTGCAAAAGAAGATTCCTTTTGTCCGCCAATAGAAGAAAACGAGCACTATGCATATATATATATATATATATGTATATATACATATATATATGTATATATATATATATATGTATATATACATATATATATGTATATAT